>WAAE01022145.1:93347-229749 GCA_013400495.1 Nicator chloris
TTTTTTTTTTTTTTTTATTCTCAGAAAAGAGAAAGGGGTTGTGCCTTGAAAAATATTTCACACCAGATTGTCTGTCTCAGAGTCGTAACATTTGAGCTAAATCCTCTGGTCAGGTGGAAAAAAAAGCAGGCATGAAGGCTGTTTATGCTACCAGTGATGCCTGAAAATGCTGGTAGTTCTGGCTGATGTCCTGAGAAGGGCTGACAGGATGCACTGTGATGTATCAGCCTGTTTGAACACCTGGTTGAAGAACGAGGTTGTAAAGTGACTCTGCAGAAGGGCCAGTATAATTCCTGTAGCCGTCACCTCCCTTCTTAGAAGCAGAGTTGTTGGAAGGTGTTTGTCAACACAAATGCATATTTCTATATGAAAGGAGCTAATCCCTTAAAATTTTGGCAAGATATTTATAGAAGGTAATTAAATGTAGGAACAAAAATAGGATGCTTGTGTCATACACCTGGAGCATTATCAATAATGGGACTTGTTTTGTGAGTAGTTGCGCATTTCTTCAGAGGAGCATGTGATGCTCTCTAATTGAAATATTAATAGCAGGTAATGACACTGTGGAATGATGGCCTCTTAAATGGAGACACACTTTAACAGCTTTTAATCTGTGTGGTAACTGCATATTAAAAATCTTTGACAATTTTGATGAAGAGCAATTATAGAGCATGCACAGTAGCTGTTCTTCTAAGTCAACTAATTCCCTAAGTCTCATGAATCTGCACTAGATTAACGGGCTATAAAATTTCATTCAAAATTAAGTTTTTCACTGAAGAATAAAAACATCTAATTAAAAAAAATCTTTCAAAATAATTAGCTGTCTTTATTTCACAGTAGTTGTTTTCCTGTGAAAACTTCAGTGCATATTTTATGAGGAACAAGAAAGAAAAAAATTGAAATAAAATCCATAAGTTTGAGGTCATTCCAGCATGCACTGAGAAAGAGGATTTTGAAAAGAAATCATTTTTTTTTCCAAGTAAAGGACTGTTATGAGAGAATTAGGAAATTTTATGTTGTATAGCCTAGACCTTTCTGTACTTGCACACTCATACTCCGTGTGAAACCCATGACCTGCTTGTGTTATCAAAGAAGAGAAAAATGAATAAAATTCCATATTTGGAACAAAAATGTTGGAGCTGTCTTGAAGACAAAATATGCACATGCTCTTTGTACTTTCCAACTTAGAAGTGATTTTTAAGTAATTTTGAGTACAAAATTGAGCTCCATGCAGAGGCTCAGGAGGCTTCAGTGGAACCATCTTTTAAAAAATATAAATTAAAAAACCCACCAAGTTCTACTCCATCATGGAATTTTTCTGCTGGAGGTTGGGTGATGGCCCTGGGAAGGTGGCATGTGGCAGCAGAGGTTGGGCAGCCTGGTGCAGCTGGGACATCAAGCTCGGGCACTGCTCTGCAAGGGCAGCACCTCTGGGGCTGTGCAGCTGTGACTGTCCACCTCACTGGCTTGCTCTGCTTCCACACAGGCCATGGGAGCCTCACTTTCCTTGGGGCCACTGCTTTGGGCCGTACCTTGAGAGGCACCTCCAGGAGTGACAATCCACAGACAGCCTCTGCCACCGCTCCAACTCTTCACCAGGGGCTGGCCTGATGAAGAAATAAATGTTCTGGCCAGGGGCGGGTTTGAAGGATGTGGAGGCAGGGCAGAGGGAGAGGAAGGGATGTTAAGACTATTTTCCATGTTTTTATTAAGTCAGTAGCATCTGAGGTTAATCTTGCATTAGTGTCAATGCTGTAATGACTTCTGATCATTAGTTGCTTCAAAAAATTTTAATAATATGGAAATATGCTTTTTAACATTTTGTATTTTAATAAATTGCAGGTATCTCAAGGAAATTTTTAGTACTGATTGGTTTATGTGCTATATTTCCTGTCAACTAGATTTTTCCCGATATTCTCTAATCACCTTGTACCTCTCTTCCTGATTCTAATTACTAGAGCTTTGTATATGATAACAAGCACTTCAGTTCACAAGTGATTGCAGTGTTTTGAAGTGAACTCCTCCAGAAACTTTCAATTACCTTTTAAATTCTGTATCCCAACTCGTGACTTCTGTTTACTTATTCGATGGAAATACTGTCACCCTGAAGCCGTGGGAAGCAGAGGGTATTGTTTGAGTGGCAGCAGAGCATTTTTGTTGGCTGGAAGATGCAGATCTGAATGTGACCTTCAGCTGGGTGCTCTTAAGCTTGATTGGGATATGGAAATTACATTCCCTGTCTTTGGGAAGAGAGAGGATGCAGTTTAAACTACTCCTAATGATCTTTCCAATGTTTTTTTTCTTCACACACACACACCGCTCACATTCTTCCCAGAACACAATATAATGTAGTAAGGGAATATTTAAAGAATTGACTTTCCCAATGTAGTGGTTGCCCAACTGTATCTCTCCATCTGTGTTGTGAGCAAGATGGATTGATTAATTCAATCTTTTAATAACATGTGGTCAGAATGAGAGATGTTGGAATTCACAAGCAGTAAAAGTAGAAGCTGTAAAGATGATATTGGAGACTGTGATAAAATATATCCTGTACTATCTACTAATATGATGATGCTGTCAATACTGTCATGAAAATAAGAATTAAAATATTTTGTCTTTTGAAAGGTATAGATCATAGTGCAAAGTATAAATGGTTTTCCATTGTCTTTTTAATTCCTCTGGTGAGATGCTGAAACGCAGGTAGTAATATTTTGCTTTTGGTTTGGATTTCTAGTTTGACCATAAGTAGGTCAGTCTTTCCAGTTTGACCGTAAGTAACGAGATCACTCTTTGCTTCAATTTCTGCATATGAAAGTGCTGATGAATCATAGAATCATCGAATCATTTAGGTTGGAAAATTCCAACAGTTAACCCACACTGCCAAGTCCATGACCAAACCATGTCCCTAAGTGCCACATCTACGTGTCATTCAAATACCTCCAGGGGTGGTGACTCAACCACTTCCCTGGACAGCCTGTTCCAATGTTTGATAACCCTTTCAGGGAAGAAATTTTTTCCCAATATCCAATCTAAACCTCCTCCGGCACAGCTTAAGGCCGTTTCCTCGTATCCTGTCACTTATTGCATGGGAGAAAAAAATCTACCCTCTCCTTGCTAAAATGCCTTTCAAGTAGTTACATAAAGCAGTAAGGTCACCCCTGAGTCTCCTTTTCTCCAGGCTAAGCACCTCCAGCCCCCTCAGCTGCTCCTCATCAGACTTGCACTCCAGACCCTTCATGAGCTCCATTACCCTTCTCTGGACGTGCTCCATCCCCTCAGTGTCTGTCTTGTCATGAGGGGCTCAAAACTGACCACAGGATTCAAGCTGTGTCCTCACCAGTGCTGAGCACAGGCACACAGTCACTGCCCTGGTCCTGCTGACCACACTACTGCTGATGCAGGCTGGGATGCCATTGGCCTTCTTGGCCACCTGGGCACACACTGGCTCATGTTCAGATCCTGTCAACCAGGACTCCCAGGTCTTTTCTGCTGGGCAGCTTTCCAGCCACTCTGGCCCCAGCCTGTAGCACTGCATGGGCTTGTTGTGACCCAAACTCAGGACCTAGCAGCTGGCCTTATTGAATCTCATACCCTTTGCCTTGGTACATCAATCCAGCTGGTCAAGCTCTCCCTATGTAGAGCCTTTCTGCCCTCCATCAGTTCGACACTCCCACCCAACTCAGTGTCATCTGAAAACTGGCTGAAGGTGCACTCGATCGCTTCATCCAGACCATTGATAAAGATGTTAAACAGGACTGATGCCAATACTGAGCCCTGGGGAACCTCACTTGCTACCAGCTACCAGCTGGATGTAGCTCCATTTGCCACCATGGTCTGGCCATGGCCATCCATCCAGGATGTTACATAGCAAGCAGTATGCCTGTCCAAGCTGTAAGCAGCCAGGTTCTCCAGGACAATGCAGAGTTTCAGCATTCTGAGTTTCAGCAGATGCTGAATATCTGACTTTTCACATTACTGAACTTTGGGCACTTCAAATATTCTCCAGACTTGAAGGTTTATGATGGAACCTTTCTTCAAGGTGTGGGGACTTGCCTGCTTAGGTTTATTTCTACAGTATTTGGGATTAAGTCAAGCATAGCAGCTGTTGTTTTCTTCCTCTCCTTCTTTTCCTTCTTCTTTTCCTTCTTCTCTTTCTTCTTTCTTCTCTTTCTTCTCTTTCTTCTTTCTTCTCTTTCTTCTCTTTCTTCTCTTTCTTCTCTTTCTTCTCTTTCTTCTCTTTCTTCTCTTTCTTCTTTCTTCTCTTTCTTCGCTTTTCTTCTCTTTCTTCGCTTTTCTTTTCTTCTCTTTCTTCTCTTTCTCTCTTTCTTCGCTTTTCTTTTCTTCTCTTTCTTCTCTTTCTTCTCTTTCTTCTCTTTCTTCTCTTTCTTTTCTTTCTTCTCTTTCTTCTTTCTTCTTTTCTTCTTCTTTTCCTTCATCTCCTCCTTCTTTCTTTTTTCTTTTCCTTTTCTTTTTTTTTCTTTTTTCCCCTTTCCTTTTCCTAACTCTCTTTGTTGTGTAATAACCATCATTTACAGTTTTCTGAAATGAGGTTCCTGCTCTGCAGTCAGTTATGACATTTACTCAGTCTGTAATGGAGTGACAGCATCATCATGCTTTGCTGATTCATATTTTCTTCAGCATTTCAAACCCTCTGCCATTACCCTGGTTTTTGGTCAAAACTATAACCCAAATGCTAATTTTTCGCGAACATGAAATTTTAAAACCTTAGGAATTCTGTGCCACATTTCATGCAGATAACTGTCAAGTTTTTTGAGATATATGGGATGTGGTCTTTCCAAGGGAAGACCTTTTCTGAGACTCACATTTTATTTTGTTTGTTATTTATGGCTTCTTCATTGGATTTCTGAACATGATTTGGAAAAATACTACATTTATTTGGGACTTAAGTGAGTGGGAAAAGTGTCTTTAAATGTCAAACATTTGGTTAAAATGAAACTTTCTCTGTAGGGAAATAGCACTTGGAAACAGGGAATTGCACTTGGGAAGGCTTTTGTATGCTCGGGGTATGTCTGAGAGCAAGAACTTGAAATGGTTTCTTACATCCTGAGGGATGTAAAGCATTGCCAGATGCAGCTGCATCTACTCACTAGCTGTTTGAGAAATCTTGGAGCCTAGACAATCTTCAGTTCCTAGTAGAGAATGAAATAATAATTCTAGTGTCTCAAACTTTTGCAGGATGGGAAAATGCATTCTACAGCTACTAGACTATGCAGAGCTATTTCCATTACCCTTATTTAAATCTCTTGGGATAAGCTTCTCTTTTTCATCTCTCATTTCACAACAGGAAAAAAGTATAATTACATGATGACATGACTTGAAGAGCATTGGGAAGTTTTACATAAAATGACATTGCCCAAGGTATTGCAGAATTACATTTGCCCAGAGGGAGGGAGTATGGGAGTAAGCATCAGTAAATCTGTTCAAAATATAATCAGATGCTTTTTCTTGATTTAAAGATACACCTGTATATAACTTCCCTATATTTAGGGTGACTGGAGTGAAAGAGAAGAAAGCCAAAGAGTAAGACTTAATAGGTAAATATATAAAAGGAATGAAAGATAAACAGAGCAGAGAATACAAATGGAAAAATCTCCTTCTCTATTCTTGTGATAGTATGTTCCCATGTAAAAAATGATATGGGTAAATGGAGCCTTTAAATATATGCATATGTAGGCAAGATTAGTTTGTTCTTGGAGCTAGCATCATGTTTCTACTCCTGATATTTTTAACAAATCCACTAATCTTTTATATGCAGGCTGTGTCTGATCAGAATAGTGTAAGGAATTAGTGGGATTTCTTCATATTATTGCAACAACAATTCTGCCCTTATTTCCCAAAACCCAACGTTATATTTTTGTGAAGTGCCTTTTACGACTGAGGCTGGGACTGGTCATGCGTGGATTACTGTCGCTGAGCTGAGTTAGTGCTGTGCCTTGTCAGTGACAGTGCTGTCCCCCACGCCTCTCCTGTCCAGCCTCACGGCAGCAGAGCCCTCCCTAACAAGTGAAGGAGATGTTTCATGGCCTCATCCAAGTCCCCACTTGGCATCTGTCCCAACACAAAGTGATTGCACAGTGGAGCAAAACATGCCGTGTGTGGTGTAACGCCAGCGGGTGGTCGGGTGCCAGATAGTTTTGCACAAGTTCACCAAATGTACTATCAGCCTTTATCTGAAATAATCCTTAAGACTAGTTTTTCTCCAGAAAAACAAGCAAAGGAACAAACAAATAATTGGGTTTAAGCCAGGAATAGCAAGAATATGTGAGACAAGGAGTAGTGTGTGATGGCAGAAGTTGCTTGGCGTCTGTTGGGAACTTGCAAAGCCATAGTTTCAGTAATATAGTTTGTACTTACAGATGTCAAGCAACTTTTCCATCTCTTGATTCCTTCTCTATCACCCCATGCTCCCTGGGGTTCCCACATTCAGTTGGGAACTTTACTCCCAAGAGCAGATTGTGGACAAACTTGGATTCCTGATGAATTTTTAGCAGATTTTAATGCTGCACTGTGGTATTTTCCATCTGACTGATTTGTATAATGGTGTGTTCAATCTATCTATTTAGCACTCACCAAAAAAAAAAAAAATTCAAATATCTTATCTTCAGATGAATTTTGGCAAAAGGAACAAAGTACTCAGGAATGGCAAACATGGCCAGAAGTGAGATTCACGACTCGGGAACTGCACCTTCTCATCTACTTTTGTTTTCCTTTACCTTGGGGCAGCTCTGTATTTGTTAGGATCAAATTTCCTAATATCTCTGTCAAAATCAGCCTGAACTTGTATTGTAAAAAGCTCAGATATGTGCTTCATCAAACTGCTTTTCAATGCAGCCTTATTTCCTATTGTCTGAGAGAAAGGCACTTCAGAAATGCCAAGAAAAATTCTCGAATTAAAAGTCCTCTTTAGTTTTCTTCCATTCTCGTTCCCGACTTTCTTGGGGAAGAGGTGGCAACATCCAGCGTTTTTTCTGTGTATGATCAATGATCCCGATGCAGAAGGTCTGCATAGGGTTTACTGGAGGAAGAGTTTCTTCACAGACAGAGTGAAGACAGCAGAAATCAGTTTGAAAAATTGTCATCTATAAAATTTTTGAAAATTCCAACTATGTTCTTCTCCATGCAGCCCTTCTGCCAAGTCTAGCAGCATCACAGAGTCCAAGACTAACATTGCTGAGCATCCTATCTGACAAATAAAGCAAAAGCACTCAGAGTCCAGTCAAAAGATGTGTGAAAATTCATCTTCCCTTGGCTCTTGTATCCAGGCAGGACTTCTTCACTTGCAAACACACCAGTCATATGCTCTGAAAAACAGGGCACTGAAAATACCTGTGCAAGTGGAGAGGAAATTTTTTTTTTGATTCCTTTGGCAATAGCTGCAGCTTACTTTTCTAGCAGTCTGTGGATCAGTGCCTTGACTTACCCCACCAAACCATGGTTGATTTGTATCTGTAAGGAGCAGTGCCAGTGTCCTCACTGGGATCCTTTTTTGGCCTTGAGGACAATATCATCATGCAGAGATTTATGATTCAGGTGTATGAAATTGCTTAGAGCTGCATCTCTTTCACCTAAATACCTGGAGGTGGGGGGAAGGTGAAGAGAGGGGAAAGGAGAATTAAGCACTTGAAAATTACCTCATCTTGACCAAAAAAACCTTTTTCCTGTGTCTTATTTGAAAGTCTAACACTTCCTTCTGCTTCCCCTTTCACACCCTGCTTTCAACACACACTTCTCCCTTTATCTACATTTATGCTGTCTTTCCAAGAATCACTAGAAGAAGTGCAGATAGGTGTGTCATGCAAATGAAAATTTTAGTGTCACTTTCCACTCCCCTTCCCACTGGTGCTAGAGAGATCTCTTTCTACAGGTCTTGTATTTCTGAGTGTCGAAAACTCTTGCTCTGAACAGCTGCCTTATTTAGGGTATTGTTATTTTTCTAAATAACAATAACTAAAAATAGTAAAAAAATAATTCCTTCAGGATTGTAGTGCTGGCATCATAACTTCCATCTTACTGCTGTTTTATCTTACATCTTTTCTAATATGTGGGGGCTTTTTTACTATAGTTAGGTCTTGCTGTGGATACTCATGCTCCAAACTTGTTATATTGGACTCTAATAACACCTGCTGCTCTCTAATACCCCCCAAGGCTCCACAGTGTGTTCACGAAAAAACGAGAGGCAAATGAGCCATTCTGCTCATTTGTAGTATGAGTTTCACATGTGTTAAATGAGATATCTAGGAACAAGTCCTGTAATGGATTTTGGGAGCTTGAATCTCAGCCTTCTGTGAAGGGCTTGTCATCTTGCCTGCAAATGTTATCACTTCATCCCTATAAGCAAGCTGGCATGCTTATTAAAAAGCTAAACAAATGTTATAAATTTAGAGCAGCCTTAAGTTTGTTTGCTGTTTTTTTTCAAGTTGTTTTCATTGGCAATTAAAAAAAAAATCATTAGTCTGGCTCAGCAGATGTTTGCTGCTAACTCTGAAGAAATGTCACTTGTTCCCGTGTTGACAATGTCAGGAAGGGATGAGTATACACATTATGTCCTTAGCTGGCTGAGCACTCTGCTTCTCTAGTTAACATATCTGCCAACTTCTCTGCTTTTGTGTCATTTGCTGCCTTGCTGCACTTTGGCCATTTGTCCAGGCTTTCTGGATATGTGGTGCCTTGGCTGGAATTACAGCACTGGTTGAGTTCCCAGGTGTTCAGGCAGCCCAGACAAATTGCTGCTGCTGCTGTGTGGCAGCTCTGCTGTGTTGTGGAAATGTCCACTTCATGGGGCACAGGCTGTGCGTGCACTCCCCTGAAATACAGGGATGGAACTTCTGTGAGTTTCCAGAACTGGTAAGTGTGAGTTGTTGTTTGTTGTTTCGTTGGCATGCAGCATTTCAGGCTCTGTGTGTGTCTTGTGCATGGGTTAAACAAGAAACTTAGTCTTATGTGTGCCAGGGGTTTTGCTGTGGTGTTGTGAGCAGCTGTTACCAGTTGTATTCCCTGGAAGTGGCTGCGTGGGAGCCTTATTAAATTAGGTCTTCCCCTGGCTGCAGAAATTCTTACAGCCATCTGACTGCTGCTGTTCCACTAATTGCACTTTGAGATACCTATGAGTTTGTAGGGCAAGGGACACATTTCCATGGTTTGGTTTCTCCTGCTGTTCTGGTTCTTCAACACCTTTCTCTTCCCATGAGTAACTCCAGGGCCAGCCTCTCTCCAATGCCTCCATTTCCTCATAATTCTTAACAAAAGCTGGGAGGCTTGTCGCCTGTCTGATGCAAAACCCCAGTTGTGTTTGGAAGCAGGTGCTGTCCCTGGACAGAAAAGTCTCCCTTGCACAAGGCATGCAGCCGTTGGAGGCGCGCTGGACGTGTTGGCCGCGTGCCTGGGGGTCTGCATGGGTGCATGACAGTTGTTCCTCAGCAGAAGGCCCAGTGGCCTCAAGTGCTGAAAGCAGCAGGATACCTTTTCACAGAAGGACTGGTCGGGCTGGTTGCCACCTACCTGGTTTCCAGCCTTAAAGGACTTCAATCTTGATTGCATATTGATGTTCATTAGGAAAGTGATTGGAAGCAGCAACGGCAGAAAAGATTTTGGTGTGCAAATTTGGGAAGATAATTTGCATTTGAAAAATCATCTGCACAGGCTTAAGACAGGCTTGAGGCACACAGAGTTTGTCTGGCTTATCTGTCAGGATTTGAGTACCTAAATTGTCTTCTGTTAGGATAGTCCTGGAATGACATTTGAATCCAGACCCTGTTTGCCTGGTTTCTGCCAAACCGGAATTTTATGGAGGTATTTCTGCAAGGCACACAAAAAAGGCTGTTGCTAAAAGCTGCATGGGTTCCCCAGCAGTTTACTGATTGCCTCTCAGAGTGGAAAATGAATTATTTTTCTACATCTGCTTAATGGCTATAATCTCAACATCGCCAAAGTATAAATCAGGGAAAAAACGAGTCAGAATATTTTGCAATAGGAAAAACTACTCAATAATTCTGTGGTTCACTGAGCTATATGATTTCTTTAATCCATCTAGAAGAACTCGATTGTGCCTTGTCCTGTGGTGTTCAACAAGGACTGGAAATTACAGTTTGCCCTCTTTTTCTCACTCAGTGTTGCTATTCAGGAATGGCTCCAAACTTGGATCTTGTTATTCAGTCAAGAAACTAAATATTCATTGTTGGTTCTTTTATTTTATTTTTTTCCATCTGTGCTTCTGCCAGTTACCTTCAGGCCTAATATTTGCATGTAAATGATTCAGTTATAGGAAGAATGAAAAAAAAAAACTGTTGGGATTTGTCTGTAGGGATCTGTCCAGCACAAATACCACCAAAGTTCCTGCACTGTGTGGCTGGTTCAGGAGGTGCAGGCAGGTCTCAGCATGGCACCTTGCAGGTGGACACTGACCAAGTTTTTGGATGCCTTCAGCTGTGCTCAAGTCTTGCCTGATAAGTACTGGTGACTGATTCAGACAATCTAAATTCTACCCTTGGCCTTCAATGTCTTAAAAAGAAGGTTAATGAGGAAATTAATATAAAGATATTTTATTGTCCACATGACCCATAATGTGCCGCAATGCAGATGCTGGATTAGTAAAGTGGGAGATGACACTTTGTAAAAATTTGATGCAATTTGCTTTAAATAAACTTCTGATACTTTTTCTTCTTTTTTTTTTCCCTTGGGCTTCAAGCACAATGTGCTGTAAAGGTTTCAGAATACCAAAGCAAGCTACTTTCAAGGGAAGCTCTTCTTCTGAGGTTTGCATTGTCTGTGTTCACATGGTGTACTTCTGCAAAAAAACAAGAGAAAGTTTAATGCTTTTATTTTGTTTTGGCCACTTCAATGACCCTCATTCCTGCCCCAGAGATGAGATTTTGCTGGCAGGAACTGCTCATTGATATGGAATTGGTCATTGATATGGGTCTGCAGACAGTCTTATTTCTCTGTGGTCTTGGCTGTAGCAGAGGCATCCTGACAGCCCTGTTTTAGAGTCCCTTGAAAATTAATATTTTTTAAAATTACAGAACTGCCTTGCATTCTTTGTAGTATTGGATTTGTGTGAGGATGTCTCTGTACATGGAATTTATTTCTGATTAAGGAGAAGTATATTTAAAAGGAAAAGAATTATTTTTAAATAGCCTGATATCAGGACATAATAAATCTGCCTTATTTTTCTGCTTTAGGATAACCCACTTGCAAAGTAAACAGATCAATGTCGTCCAAATAGGTACGCAGGCAGAACCTGCAGCCTGAGAGAAGCTTCTCTCAGACTGCTGTGATGAAGGAGCACCTGAGGACTGCAGGCTGGTTTCTTTGGACACAAAGGGAAATTAAGAGCTACTGCTTGGTATGGGGATTTCATTAGCACAGGGCTGTACCTCTCTCATGTCCCACGGAGGTATCACTGGCATTATTCCTCTGAACTTGAGATCAGTATCTACCTCCTTACCAGGAGCAGAGGGAGAGAGAGAACTGGGGTGGTTTAAATCAGATGCAAGAAATGCCAGAGGGAACCTCTCTAGCCATTGCAAAGCCATTGGGTCTCCAATGCCTCCTGCCTGGGGGCTGTGAGGCTCCAGCTGCACTCAGCTCAACCTCTCACACAAAATAAACCAATATCTGCTGAAAACCAGGCTGAGCCCAGGTCTGCTTTGAAAATTTCATCTTGAGTTTCATCATGGAAGTGGTGTTTTTACACTGGAAGCTGGGTGTACTGCAAACTCCACGTGAGATTGGAGTTCTAGAGACAACAGGGCACTAATAAACTGCCTTTCACTGGAGTTACCCCTGGTTCACACACAGAGCCTGTATTTGATCTTGACAACTTTTGTTGACATAAATACTAGCTGTGTCTCATTTAAGTGAAGATTCGTTTTACATTAAGGTATCTGACTTGATGGAAATTTTACATATTTTTAAAATTATCTACAATTAAGTATTAATTGAGGAGTTTATTTTCTTCCTGTCCCCTTCCCCTTCCTGATGTATTTCAGTTTTTCTCTTTGCATTTCCCATTTTGACTGAAGTGAGTGGATAGACTGAGTTGTACCATGCAGTGTTGTGTCTATTCAAAACCATGCTATGTGGAAGCTGTGTACTGTACCTCTTGGAAATAAAACAGATAATTACCACATATCTGTGTGTCTGCAGCCCTCATTTCTCCCTCCCTGTCTGCTCTCAGGTCCTTGGAGCTAGCTGCTACAAGCAAGCCTGTTTTAAACCTCTCTGTACTATAGGATCTCACAGAATACATTTTTACAGTGGAGTCTTTAAGTGGCCATTAGGACCAAAAAATTGTCCCTTTCTTTGCAGTCAGCATGGACAGGATAGGACTGGACATCTTCTTTCATCTGCTAAATCGTGTCCTCTGCTAACAACCGCTTCATCACAGCAATACCTGTTATGACTTTGCTCTTCTGACATTCCACTTTCACTTCATGTCATTGCCCCTTCGCCAGCCCTGACTTCTTTTTCTCCTTTTCTTTCATTCATTTTCTTCTAAGTGAATTTTGCATTAAAATGTCACTTCTTATTCAGTAGGTAGGTATAGTGGTGCAGTAATGGAAATGAGTGACAGCACCTGTATACAACCTGTGACGTCCAAATGTCAGGTCAGCAATGTGGTGAGAGGCCAGGAAGCAAGGGAGGCATGGGGAGGCAGAAGAGGAAGAGAAGGTACTCAGGCCCAAAATAATTAATTTTCTCTTGACAAGATTTGGACCTGTGGGCATTTTGTTTAGAGTTTGTGATTAGGAGTATTTTTGGTGGAAGTTGCAGGGCTGCTTATAACTAAATTGAAGCCCCTTAAGAAAGCTCCTGGGGAAGTTTTATTTAGCTTGAATTATGTATGTCAGGACACCTATGTGCATGCATATCACTGTAATTGGACTTAACCTTCAAAGAACTGCAAACAATTCCTGTTCTTCATGGATGGGAAGGACCAAGTTGTTACCTGAAGAGAACAGAAATTCCTGTTGAATCATGATGGGAAGAACTATGTGTTTCAGAAAAGGGGAAATGTGGGTCCTTTTTGAAGTTGCTGTGAAGAAAGAAGCTTGTATCAGTGCTAGTCCTGTGTTTCATAACTATGTAAAACATGAGTTGGTGTTGTACAACAAAGCAATCCCCTAAAAACCTAGAAATCAAAATAGAAAGTCCTTTGATAAATGAAAGTCGGCATCTTTTTAACATTTGTTATCTATAGTGTTGCCTACGGACACTACACCACAGCAAAACAAAGTATTCAGTACCATTTTTCTTGTGCAAACACACAGCTTCTACTCCTAAGCAAATTGGAAATTCACCTGGGTCACCCAAGGACCACGTGGTGCTTCGCATGAAACATTCTCCACCCAAAACAATTGTAGTTGATATTAGACCTAATTCACGCCTTTCCCAAGCAGTTAAATTATAATGCCTTTGCTCTGCTTTGGCTGCAGGATGCCCTCCAAGGTGGGGGGATGTGCTGTGCAACCTGCACCAGATGCTCCTTGGCTCACTTGGCAGGCTAAGGGCTGCCTGGGGATGCAGGAGACACAGGCTGTGTCTAAGCCACCCCTTTAGCAGAGGGAGTTTGGGAGCATTCCCTGCCTGCCAGGCTGTGTGTGGGTCAAGGAGCACTTGGAGTGGAGGCAGAGTGAGGCTGACAGCGGGTATTGGGGATGCTGCCTTCTGTGGGAGAGGGCTGGTGTAGGTGGGAAAAGCAGGTGGGGGCTTTAATGCAAGAAAATTGCTTCCTCCTTCTTTGGGGCTCAGGGCCTTGTGATTTTCAGAAGGGACAGTGCTCAGTTATGCAGGGAAATTAGGTTAGCTGGTGTACTTTTGATGGCTCACCTTTGACTGAGGTTTTTCCTCCACGGTACTGACAGAGGCCGGTCTTTTGTCACTCCAGAAATTTTCAGGGTGTCATGCTACCAATCGGATTTTTTTCCCTGGACACTGTAGCCATCCCTGAGCTGACGTAACTGCTGCCACTTGCTCAGTAACAAAGTTATGGTGGAAATTTTAAAGGTCAGATGACTGCAGGATGATGAAATGCATGCAAATAGAAATGAGAAAATTTCTGAAGTGGGTGTTTGCCTTTTGTGTCATCAACTTCAGCCTTTTGTGAACTGTTAATACTGGAAAATTATGGTGCAGTAAATAATGGTGGGTGTTCCACAGTTTTTATTTCCATACAGAGTTTGCTCCTGAGATGGTTTACTAGCCTGGCTTGAGCGATCTGTTAAGTCTGTTAACTCTTTAAAATGCATCTTAACTTCTCAATTGTGTTACTATTGTGAACTAACCTTGTCTTGTTTCTTTTTTCTCATGTAGTTTTCCCTACACAAAATGGAAAGGTTGCTATAGTGACTGGAGGCACTAAAGGAATTGGTTTCCAAACTGTGAAGCATTTGGCAAGACTTGGCATGCATGTGATAATAGGTAAAGTCATTATTTTTCTTCATATACTTTTTGTTTCATAAAGTCTTTTTTTTTTAAGGTGTATTTTCTTTCCAGCATAAGTAAGGATATGTCAGGGGAATGTAGGAGAATGTTTTGCTAGTATTTAGCACAAATAAAGATTGATTTATATTTTGCTTTGCAAGATCTTAAAAATAAAAACAGATGGGTTTTTTTCTGTAGGATTTGGAAGAGTTGTACTACCTTAGATAAGAAGTAAACAATAAAAAAACTAAAAAATATTAGTATTACAGAAATATTTTGGTTCCTTGTTACTGGGGATGGATTACCCATCAGCTTTAGGGTGTACATGTTCATTAAGAGGAAAACAAAGACTTGAAGGAATATTACAGTGTTTAATGGGGGATGATCTGTGTTAAAAGGACAGAGGAAGCTCTTATAACTTCATCCACGTAAAAACTGCACATTTACTTCTCAGTTTGTCACTGTAAGAGGCCTCTGTAGACAAGACAAGGAAATAAATATCTAGAGATTCAGTCATGTCAGTCTGAGATGGACTGGGCAATTCACCTTCTGGAGGTGCCTGTTTCTCTCCATTGATAATAAAGAGTTGATATGGTGACTGTCAGAGTGAGACATTTGAAGTTAGGTTAATTTCTCTACAATCTCAAAAACTGTCCTGTGTGCACCATTTTTTCTTTCTACCACAGACACTATTTAGGACACTTCCAATTTTTAAAGCTTTCTCTACTACATATATATATTTATGCACTAATATATCTACTAAATCAGAATGTAGCATAATGAATGCTTATATGTTTAAAATGCTACATTTTCTCACTGCATCTTTCCTTAACTAGATTTTTACCTAAACCACTGTGACTTTTATTCCATAGAGTCACTGAAGATTGCTGTTTCATTGTGCACTATCAAGCTGGTGATGCCATTTTGTTCGACTTTTATACAGAATTTGGTCTCTCTAAGGTTTTGTACACATATCAAACCCACTCCAAACAATGGATGACAGCACAGTAGCCATGTACTCTTAGTGTAGTGCAGTCAGTAACATTAATGGAGTTGTCCTGGAATGATACAGGTATAATGTGGAACACCACTTACTCATACATATTTTAATAGATGTGTCAAACCCAAGCATCTGCAAAATGCAAGTAGATGCTGCCTTATGTAGCTAAATGCTAGATGTTGCTAATGTAGCTAGATGTAGCTAATGATGTCAGCATTAATATTTCACTAAAATTGCTTTTCATCTTTAAGGTGGACACAAAAACGTTCTCAGTGAGAAAACAAAAAGGGTAATTTTCTTCTCTTTGCATAGGGTCATGGGATCATAGAATATTCTTTTTCTAAAAGATTTATTCTGCATACTTAAAGTTTAAGTTATTCTGTGTAACAAAATTCAGTGGGAGTATTTTGGGAATGGGAAGGTAATGTTTAGGTGCAGAATCTCTAAATCAGCTGAATTTTTTCAACTCACAATCGCTCCCTCATAAATCTCATTCACTCACACTCACACTCATTCTGTCATAAGCACCAAGATGCGTGAGCTCCTGTGACCTCGTGAGCATCACCTGAGTACAGCAAAAAGTCATGCCAGCTACTGAGTCCTTATCCTGTCTCTGTGGTACTTCTTGATCAGAAATGACAGGCTAGTTTATGGTCAGATCTGCCACAGAGGTTGTGCAGTCCCCTTCTCTGGACACGTTAACAGTTTGTCTGAATGTGCCCTGTGTTACTTGTTCTAGATGGAAGGGCGTTAGCAAGGGGATTGGACAGAGCTCCCTTCCAACCATTATCATTCTGTGATCTCAGCAGCTCTCAGTATTTTTCCTTGTCTGCAATATATAGGCTCTGTCTACAGCCTATTTTTAGGCTGGGCTAACAGGAAAAATCATGGTATAGGTATTATGCTGTAACCTGGAGATGTTATCCTCCTGATGGCAGAGTGCATGGTCATCTGCTGGCGGTCTTCTGTGCTGTGGCCTTGACATGCACAGCACAGGAGCAGTGTCCTCTAAACATCTTTTGTTTGTCAATGAAGGGGATTCTTTTAACACTTTGCTCTTTCCTTTGGTGCTTACAAAACACACACTTCCATTTGCTCTACAATTGTATCAATTCTTACTGTTTGCATTACGAATCCCTACAAATGTAAATTAATGAAATTAATTATAGGAAGCATTTGATGAGTAAGTGTTCCAGCTGATTCATTTCTTCCAAGCAAACTCTGACCTAAACACTGAGCTCTGTGAGTCACAGCTCCTCTTTGCCTGTGAAGTTCTTCAGACCAAAGCAGCCCTGTCAGTAGAATGGATAGTCCCAGGCGCTTTTCCAGCTGCAAGATCATAACAACCTCAAAAGCACATTAAATGCAATGACCTTCCATCCTTGCTCATAACTGTTGGGCCCAAGTGTCCAGAGTACGTTTGAAATGTCTACTGGCACATTGGCGTGCATTAGCACACTCTGCTTCAGGCCACACAAGGCTCAAATAAGACATCAAGTGCGCTCAAGCTTTCTCCTCTAGAAATGTTTTCAGCCTATGTTTGTATATAGACATGAACTTCTGTGAAAAAAGGTGTGGATGTTAAGTGAATTTGGGCTTGCAAGAGAGACTCACATGTAGCTTGCCGTCAATCATGCTCAATCACTGAACGCTTGTTTCCCATTATAGGAACTGTAGCAATAAGGGATGATATCCCTGCAGCAGGCAAATGAGTCAAGCCTGAATGTCTGATGTGAAAAATGATTCACCATTTGTGATGGATGTGATTTTGATTCAGTTTGACATTTTAGAAGAGTAAATATTTGAAGCAACCTACTTTTAAATCCAACCCACCAATGGAATGAGGAAAGCAAATAAGTAGAAAGCACGTTACCTTGTGGAACGTGAGTAGGCACTGTATGAAAAGGCAGTGTGTTCACTCAGAGCCTTTACAGCAAGTGGCTTTACAGTTCTTTTAAACCTTCTTCCTTTCAAGTCCCAGCACTGGTGCACAAGACTCCATTCCCTCTCTGATGGTTTCCCTCTGCAGGTGCTGCTCACACTGCCCTCAGCCTCTCCCTGGGAAAGAGGTTTTGACGAATGCTGAAATGATGAAAGTAATTTTCTGTGTGTTTGTTTGGTAGATTTCATTGAGGCTTTCTGCCAGGCTGCCTTTCTCAGTAGCTTTACTCACAGGCAGCAGGGCTTTTACTTCAGGAAAATCTCATGGCAGACAGCACATCCCCGGTAGGGAAAACTGGTGGCTGTGACAAATCTTTGGAATCAAGCCACACAGGGAGCTCCTGCTCCCTCCCATGTGATTTACTAGTTGACAAATAAACTTGCATTTTCATTTTCAGAGAGAGAAGGTAAATGACACACTGTATTCAGCAGAGACTGGTACTGAAAGTAGTGTTTTCTGTGCACTTACAAATAAATATGCTCTTCACAACGAAGACATTGGAAATCAGGATAACTTGGACATTTCTGTGACCTCCCTCAGCCCAGGGCATAAAAACCAGTTCAGCTCTGGTTCAAGGTGTTTGTCACAGTTTTGTGAGTCACAATTTAGACTGATAAAAAAGCATAAAACTATTCATATTCCTTCCATGCTTGTTCACAGCGGTTTAATTTTATGAGGATTCTGTGCATGCACGTTAAAATTGTTGATTCAAAAAAGGAGAGCCTCAATTTGACTTTTTGGGTTTTTTTCCCCTCAGCACATTAATAAAAGAAGGCTGAGATAATGTGTGATAATATCTAATATAGAAATTTTGATAATTTTATCTGAAAATAGTGAATGAAAATCAAAAATTTGCACATTTACAATGTTATATATATGCTGCTTGGTATAAAACACCAGGTTCAGGACAGTGTAATCAATCTTTAGTGTCTCAGTATGTCAGTGTCACAGGTTTCTAAGACAGGCTCACACTTTGAAGGAAGCAGTCTCATTATATTTATATATATGTATACATATTCAGGTGACTTATTTGAGCTCTGCAATTTTGGCTTGAGCCCTGCAATTTTGACATAAATAAATGTACTTCCATCACCAGATTCAGCACTTCTGTGTGACCTCGGTAAGCCCTGCAGGAGACGAAGCAAGAGATATTTCTGTCACCTCTTTCACTCCCCTTAGTTTACAATTTTCAAGCTGGATACTTTGCACCATGAATCAGACAATTCTTATATTGTATAATACTAAAAAGTGGCTTTAGAGGGATAATTGAATCCAATCAAGATGGTGCAATTGTTCATTTTCAAAGACAGTTTGATTTAATTTCAATTGCTGAAAATTTTTGTGAGTTACTTTAATAGCCTTTTTAAAATATACATAGATATATGAGATGCTTGGGTTATATTTTTTTTCTTGAAAAGTATTTATCTTCCTAATTTCATCCAGGTTTTTTTAGGCTTGAATGAGTTCCAGAGTTAGTCAGGAAGTGTCAAAATTTTACCAACCTATAAAAAGTGGGTGACGATTTTTTTTTTCTGTATGAGCATCAAGGAAGTGCATGCAGATTTCTTTATAATTGTAACTCAGTTCAGGTTCTGTCATATCAGTACACTGTAATCAGGGTTCTGAAAAACTCTGTTTACAACACTTTTATTTATGCACCATACGTGTGCACACGGCCACACACAGTCTTCCAAATATGTACAAATTTTGTCAAACACTTTAATCTCTAATTTCTGTTGGAAGACTGTCATGTCTGTGCCTGTTTTAACATATGGTGCTTTCAACAAACAAATTTATAGGTGGAGCACATAATGAAGTGAGAAGTCCTTTGAATTGTATCAAACTATTCAGTTTGGTGGTAAAGACCAGGGATTTGTGAAGAATTGCAGGAAGACCATAAGAAGCTGAGTGTTAAAAGGTATGTGCAGTTCAATGTAGATAAATATGGAGTGATGGACATGGGGAAAAATCCTAATGCCAGAAAATGGATTCTGTGTCAACCATCATCACTTTGGAAATAGATCTCAGGGTCAAAATAGATCATTCTATGAAACTCAGTGGTGCTCAGTAAGGTGCAAAAATCAAAACAAATATTAGAAATTGTTAGAAAATGAACAAACTAAATAGTCAATAAGAGCTGATTCAACTGTATAAATCCTTTGTAGGCCAGAACCTTAAATACTATGTTGTGTTCTGGTCTGCCTATTTCAAAATGGTTCTAAAGAGTTTAGAGGAAAACAGCTTTTATCAGGGGGATGGAAAGGCATCCTTTGGAGGAGCAACAAAATGGGCTAGGAGTCTTCAATCTGTTTACTGTCTCTGAATTATATAAAATGAGCAGCTGAAAAGACACAGAGCTAACAATAGTATGGAGATTGTTACAAACTCGGTATAAATACACTACTATACATCAAAAATAAATTAAATCACTCTAAAACAGGCCGCTGTGATTAAAACCAAAATCCATCAGATGCATAAAAGTATTTCTGGACTAGTCTCTGCTGCATAGAACCTTAATTCATCCTTGGAAAAGGAGAAGTGTAAGGTGGACAAATACAGGTGCTGGGCAGTTTTGGCAAGAGCACTGTGCATAGGCCAGTAAGTGTGTTTTTTATATTGAAAAATAAGTCAGGCATTTTAAAAAATGTAGAGTTAAATATGTGTTAATGAATTTTGGAAGAGTTAGTGCATTTTTTCTAGGCTTTTGTTTAATTTATTCATTAAGCATTTATGCTTAATGCTTTGAAATATTCAACGACTTTGTGAATTAATTTAATCCTCGTTTTCAAAAGCTTTTGTTAAGATTCATGCCAAAAGATTTAAAGTGGCTGGCTTGTCTTGAGATGAGAGCAAGCTTTGAGCCTTGAGCAGGAGCAAAGATACTTGTGGTCCCATAGATAGATAGATGTTCAGTACATTTATAAAAGATAGATACAGAATACAGGGTGAAGAGTGAGATGATACCTTTTGTTTAAATGTGTTTAGGATATTCAAAATTATTTGACTATTGATAATTAAAGGATTTGAATTTCTGACATGTAAGGAGAGGCTAAGAGAGCTGTATTCAGCCTGAAGAGGAGGGAAGGGTTAGGGGGATCTTTTCCAGTGTATAAGATAAGTACTTAATGGGAAAACCACTCCTTTTTTTTTTTCTTTTTTTCTTTTTTTTTTTTTTTAAATTTTCTTTTTTTTTTTCTTTTAACTTTTTGTGTGGTCAAATGCTGGCACAGGCTGCTGAGAGAGATTGAGGAGTCTCCATCCTTGGAAATACCTCAGATCTGACTGGACATGGTCCTGGGCCACCAACTGTAGCAGAGGGTGAGACTGGGTGGCGTCCAGAGATGCCTTGTGAAATCTTAACTATTATGAAGAATAGGAAATAATCTCCCAATAGTGAATGACTGTGTTATGAAGGGATGGATAAATACAGAGTGTTAGTAAATGCAAATACAGAATATGAGAAAAAACAGCCACACCTATGTATTTACAAGTATAGGACCTAAATTAACTGCTACTCAAAGAGTTAAATAAATATTGTGATTTACTGTTGAAAGCTCTGTGTCCAACATCATCGACATTTTGTGCCAGTCATAAAGACAAATAAAATTATATTACTTAGCAGGAAAGAAGATGAAAACAGGACAGAGAGCGTCCCTCTTCCTTTATAGAAACCATAGGTTCATCCTGTTGTGCACACTCAAAAGAAGTCTGGTTGGACTGGAAAAAACTAGAGAGTGATGCTTGGGAGTACAGGATGGCTTTGTACAAGGTGGGGCACAGAACAAAGGTCCTTCTGCTTCCAAACAGATGACTGAGGTGTGAATGGTGTAGAAAGTGAACGAGAAGTGCTCATTCCCTGTCTTATTGTACACAAAGTAGGGAACATCCAACAAAATAAATAACACAACAAACAAACAAACTGCTGAAGTACAACCTTTTGAGTGTAATTAAGTGTGTCATTAAATCACGGAGCCTGCTGTCCCAGAACTCTTTGGTGGACAAGTGCTTGAATGAACTGAAAGTGCAATTAGGTGGAGCAGTGCAGGCCACGTTCATTGGGAGGCCATGTGTGACCTTTGATTCAGGAAATCTCTGAAACTTCTTGCTTCTGGCAGGGTGTATTGGAAAAAATCACTCCTAGACTTATTGCTGTCATTTCTTTTCCTTAAGCATCTGCTACAGGTTGTTGCTGGAAAGAGGGCACTTGTCTAGATGTATCTTAGGTTTGATACACGGGGTTGTTCTTGATCTCTTGTTGGAGCAGATGGGTAGCTGAAACCTAAGGCAATAACCATGACTTTTTTTTTTTTTTATCTTTGCAAACAGACATTCTCTCCCTTGCTCACTTTTGCTTCTTTTCTCAAAGGAACACTTACCATGTTTTCACCTTTCATGTAAAAAAAGCAAATATTTAATAGTGACTGCTGTATGATGAACTTGGTGACAAAAGAAGTCTGATATCTCTAGACACGAGGAAGTTTGTATCATGTTGACAATTTATTTTTTATAACTAGTCACATCCTTATTGAAATTCATGTCTTAAATGTTTTAGGGATGAGATCCAAGATCTGTGTTCCTTTTATTGAAGATTTTATAAATTCCTTAAAAAACCTGCTCACATTGTATTGAGTTGAAATTTCTCATCTTTGGAGATTTTGGGGCAGTCATTCCTGTCTTTTAGGCATATTATATTTGTTGTGCACACTCATAAAATCATAATCTTCCTAACACCAGCTGATAGGATTTTGTTTTTCTCTTGAGGGTTTGGGTGCCCTCACAAGCCCTGTCTTCAGGCTGGCCCTTCAAAGAAATCAGTTCCCCTTCAATCACAATGAGGATTATGCTACTCTGAGGAGGCATCTTGATCAAATTTCCGTTTGGAAACTTTTATATTCTGTTGCAAAAAGACATCTAACCTTTATCCTTTGCAATTCCTCAATCAGATGGTGTACACTTATACAGAATTGATTACTGTACCACCAAGCTTTCCCTGCCAAGGCACATATAAGTGAGAGTTCATGGGCACCACTTCTGAACTCAGGCTGCTTGAAGTCAGCGGTGGGAGAGGGAAGGCCCATGGGGCATGCTGCACACCCTGGACAGTTATCTGTTGTTTCAGGGATTAACTGCTATGTAATTATGGCTCCATAAGCCGAGGGATGAGCGTTTATCTCCGGTTCCCCCGGCACTGGTGAATGAGGGGGTCCCACTTGCCAGCGGCTGGGCTGTGTGGGGACAGCTGGGAGGTGACGTGCCAGCACGGCTGCCCTGCCACTGGGCAGCTCTCACTCCTGCCTTCCCTCCTGGGGTTCCCTGCACTGGGTTTGTCACAGCCTGAGGGGTGCCTTGTGCACAAGGGGGCTCTCAGGCTCCCAGCTGGAGGGGTCAGGTTTTTCTCTGGACATCACGTGCTGGTTGCCTTGAATCTTCTTGATGTTCGTCTCCAAAAGTTTTTATTTGTCTTCATTTTGTGCTATTTTACTGAAAGTTAGGAACTCTTTCCCTTGACAAACTTAGGTAAGCAAGGGCTTTTTGGATTTGTGGATTTATTCTCTCCAGGCAACTTAAAGCTTTACAGGCTCTGTTGTTGATCACAGACTATTTTTAATTTCTTTATAATGCCCTGAAGTACAATCCCTTGAAACATCAAGACTGCAAATTCTTAGTTTTGCAAAACACCATTTGGAAAAGCTCTTGCTTTCTTTATCAGGATCAGTCTTGTCCATAAATTCAGTGTGTGAGTGGCAGTTACTCTTTTGAAGAGATATTCACATTCAAAGAAATTAAAAATATTGCATAAAAATACATATAGATGTATCAGAACCCCTTAAATAGCGATAATGTGTTTTTAGCCCATGCTGGGTTTCTACAGGCCATGCTTTTTTCAGCCTTTTTCAGACTGAGCAATCTCTGTGATAATTCTGTTGGAATCCCTGAAATAACTTTCAGAGTTAGGATCTACTTAAGTGACTAAGATGACAGAGCCTGACATTTAGGATAAGATCCAAAGCCTATTGGTGCTGATAAGAATTTTAATATGTACTCTGGGGGCTTTATATCAACTTGCTTTGACTTGTGGTGTTTGTGTAAGTGAATGTGGAGGAGAAGAACAAATTTACTTGACTAAAAGTTGTATTTAAATACATTTTCCCTTTTTTTTATATTATATTTTATTATATTTTTATGCCATTGAAATGATATCTGATTTTATATGGGTACATCTATTTAGAATGAATTTATTTTTATATTATTAGGTTTTTTTTCAGAATTGATTTTAGTCATTGTTATTGAATAAGTCTCACCCAAATTTTTCACTATTCTGTGTGGACTAAGTGGAAAAAACTCATCAGGTAGGGCACTGAACAGCTTGCATAAACAGTTCTTGAGACAACTGTATCTGTTTTGAGTTCCCAGTAGACACTTAAAATTACCAGTAAAAGCAAGATTATTATGGTTTTGGGTACTTTGATGATCTAAGCTCCCAAGACAATGAATCCCTCTTTCTCAAAGCTTATTTTAAGATTCTCTCACTGCATAACATACGTGATCTCTCTTTCCTTTCTTACCTTTCCCTTCAAACCTCTTGAATTCAGAGTAGGCAGATCTTATGCTATAGATGCTCTAACACTTAAAATGGATAAATTCTGGTATATGGAACATATGGAAATTATGGTGAATCATTGAGAAAATATCCAGCCAGAGGATTATTTTGTGTATCAAAAAAGAAATTAAAGAATCATGACAAATATGATACTGAGGATTTAAACTAACTGGCAGCAGTAAGAAATTGACCCCCATCTAGTAAACCATCCTCCTCCTGAGTTTAGGGTGCTGTACACCTCGTCAATGCACTTGAAGGTTGTGTCCTTTGGTGACCCAACTTCGAGAAAATGCAGATTAGTTTTGATTTTTCCCAACCAAAAGCTGACTGTGTCAGCTTGGTGACTTAAAAAGATTTTTTTTTAATGATAGTTAGTATAGCTCTTGAAAGGAGGTGGATCTTTTTGATGCCTGCCACTCACTTTGCTTAGAAGATCCCAGAAGGATGTATTAGAAGGGAAGCAGTGCAAAAATGCAATGTCCCTTTCCTCTTCCACCTACCCTTGGCAAGGGGGTGCTGATGTCCTTAACCTAGCTCAGAAGCCTAGATTAGCCTCCTAGTTTCATGGTGTCCTTCTGATCTCAGTGTCTTTGAACTTTTTGTAAGGGTTTTGGTCATTGTTCAGTGTCTTTATTCTTTCTTACAGGATTTTCTTTGAAAGAAGGATTTCAAAAACCTCTATTACTGTGGCAGTTTTCACTGAGGCTATTTCAATTTTGCAATACCCCAGCCTTCAGCATCTGGTTTTCAAACTCTGTTGAATCAGGCTGGAAACAGACATCTGAAGTGACTGTTTAACAAAATACTTTTTTTTTTTCCCCCAGTGGTCTAGAGTGAAAAATATGCAAATATGAATAAAATGAGCTCATTTGGAAGGCACTGAGCTTTAATGAATAACCATTTATATAACAGCAAAATAAAGCAAATTAAAATTTGTTTTGAACACAAGCTCTTTTAAAAGAACAAATTAAATGAACATACTGAGAGTTAAATCAAGACACTGGAGGCTTTAGTAAGCCTGATCTCTGCATGAGAGGTGCTGAATAAAAGAGGAATCAAATAAGTTGTTCGCAGAATTGGCACTAAAGTATTTTTATTTCTAGCATAACACTATCCAGCCCAATAACAACACACTGAGTTTGAAATCCTACTCTAGGACATTACTTGAGGTGAAACAGTGAGGAAAATTGATCTGTTGCCCA
The DNA here is from genome assembly GCA_013400495.1 of Nicator chloris. NCBI lineage: Eukaryota > Metazoa > Chordata > Aves > Passeriformes > Pycnonotidae > Nicator > Nicator chloris. The sequence continues at coordinate 118,535 of WAAE01022145.1, forward strand.
TAAACCCTGTGCTCAAATTTCCCCAGAAATGGTAGTTTCACTGGAGGGTTTGTTTGTTGATGCTGCATCTATATCTGGAAATTAGCATCAAACTGAATGTTTTTCTTCTCTACAAGGCTGGATGGTTTTAAAGGGAAATAACAGCAAGAAGAAAACACTGCAAGTATCTGCTTTGCTGTTTTGGGTTTTCCTTCCTTCCTTCCTTCCTTCCTTCCTTCCTTCCTTCCTTCCTTATCAGTCCATACTTAATGGAATTTATAGACAACAGTTGTACACCTGTATGGCTCTAGATTTTATGGGAGAATTATTTTCTCTCCAGTATGTGGAATGCGAAATGTATTAATTTTGGCTAAATTTATGTAAATGTTGAGTTTTCTTGCATATCATGAAAACAAAGATGTGTTTCAAGTCCTTTTTTACTGCAGAAGCACAGCTGAAACTCCATTCTCAAAAGAATGCATCTTAGAGTAAATGCAAGCATGTACCAGCTAATGTGAACAGGGAGCTGAACCAGACACCTCCTGAGGTCTCTTCCAAATTCATCTTATTCTGTGGTACTGCGAAAGAGAGAACAGGATGCTTGTAGACTGGTACAAGAAAAAAAATCTGTATAGAAACTTTGCCAGAATTTTCTATAATGAGGAAAAGAAGCAGGCAACTTCATGAAGTTCATAAGAGATATCAGTATTTTTATCCAATTTAGGTAATAAACAATAGGTATTTTGATGCTTCATGCTATGGAAAATATTTGTGGATGGATAAATCGAATGTGAATTTAAAAATTTTAACTTGTGTTAGCAATTCCTATATCTCTTGTGCTTATGTTTTTCCTTGTGATATGTTATAAAAAAAATTGCCAAACAAATTGCAGACAATTAGTAACCACCCACCTAAGCTGAATGGCACAAAAGACATTTATGTGATGCTTAATCACATTTTATGTTAGCACTAATAAATCCTCTCATGAGCAGTTGGGACAGGGTAGTCAGGACTTTGCTCCAGCTGTGGAAGTCTTCATTTTGGAAAAAGAGCAAGGGGAAGTCTGCTTTAACCTATAGTGAAGTTCCTTTTAGAATCTGTATGTGATACAATTCCCTTGTCTCACAGACTCAAATCTCAAGTCTTCTGGTCCAGTAGATATTCCTATTTTATAGGAATAAATGAAATAATCTGGCAGAACTTGTGTGAATCGCGGTGCATTTGTGCAGCCCTCTTCAAGGGCCTCTGCTGCCTGACAGTCAGGGAGCACATCTTTCCACTGAAATCTTCTTACTGGTTTACACCATGGTTGGCTCTTCATAGTGCCACTCCTTAAATTGATTGCATTGCTAATTTTTCATTTTCTGTCCTTTTACAGCTGGAAACAGTGAAAGTGATGGCCAAGAAGCGGTGAGGAAAATAAAAGAAGAAACTTTGATTGGAAAAGGTACCATATTATATCCTTTCCTTTAAGAAACTATTTTTCCTTTCTTTTAGCTGTCATCTCCTTTGATATGAGGTCCCCTTGTGTATTGCTAAGGTGTTTTTTTTTTAAATTTGGGGCACTGGAACAGGTTGCCCAGAGCAGTTGTAAGATGCCTCGTCCCTGGAAGTGTTCAAGGCCAGATTGGATGGAGCTCTGAGCAAACTGGTCTAGTGGAAGATGTCCCTGCCCATGGCAGGAGATGATGCTCTTTCAGGCCCCTTTTAACCCAAATGATTCTGTGGTTATGTGAACCGAATTCCTGAAATAAATCTGACTCAAGGGTAAAATGGGTAGGATATTCCATTAAAAATGTTTTCAACCCTGTTTGACTTTACTGTTTGTCATTGCAAAAGGGCTACCTGCAAGTTACAGTCTGCCTGCATATGTGTATGATTTAATAGGTGGGAAAAAATTCAGAATACCAGAAATTTTTGCTGAGGGGAGGATGACAGCAGATAAGAGTGTGTGCTCTTTCTTGAGAGCATTTCTTTCTTTGCTTGTTTTAGGAGCTGATAGGTTTTTGAAAGATCAAGGCTGCTTGATTGGTTTATTTGACACAGGCTAAGAGGTTATAATACTTCACAAAGTAAAACCATTTTCTTAAATAGAAATGGACATTTCATATCAAATTTCATATTTCATTTTAAGCCTAAATTCCTACTTTTTTGTGGTTCTTCTCTTATTTTCTTTATCTGATGATCTATTGTGTTTTTAGAGGTATAAGGACAACATAGCTTGATAACTAAGAGAAAAAGCATGTTGCACATGCTTGCTTTGTGATTGTCATTTACAGTTTATGGTGGAGGTTAGTACAGCTCATATTTTTGTCCCTGGGTGTCATTGGGTGTAGTTCCTAATGGTGCATGATGTTTCATTCCTGCCGCTTTGATGTATCATTTCTTGGCAAAATAATAGGGCAGTGTTGCTAGTCCAACCTATTCAGGATCTTCATGGCTTCTTCTGAGATCTGATTCTGTTTTTGTGCCTCTAATAATTACTGTTATGATGTTCAAAATACATGTTAATTATTGTGTTAAAAACCCCTTTCATTAAGATTTATCTTTTGACTTAAATAAATGTGCATCCATTATAGCCTCAGGATACATGTATGCTAGTTAAAAGCACCATAAATTAAGGCATAGTTAGAAGGATCATGAAAGGAAAAAGGTAATTATTGCATCATTAAAATCTTTTGCTGGAAGTTTCTGTACAGGGACCAAAACCAGTTGGAATTAATTATGTCATGTGACTTGCATGAAGCTGAATAAACCAGGGTCTGTCTTATTTTCTTCCTTCTGTGTGATCACAGACTTTTTTATCACTCCAGTCTGTCTTGATTTTTCCTAAGTCAGTTATAGCCCTCAGTTATAAACTGTTGTCAGTTTGAAGAAGCTGATAATGTGTTTAAAGTTGACTGAAGTTGTTCCTCATTATGATTATTTTGATTGAGGCTTAAGTAATCTCAGGCCCCGACAGGTTTGGCCTAAAAATAAATTGGAAGAGTGTTGTCTTTTCAGAATTTTTCACTGATTGAGGAAAATTTATATTTACAAGTGCAACGTCCTGTACAAAAGACTTGTGCAGAACTGGGTTCCACTCCTGTGTTACTGTTTATCAACGAATTTGCACTTTGCTTTTAATAGGATGTGTGTGTAGATATGGTGACCAAGGCATGGCTGTGCAAGAGTATCACCTTTCCAAAAACTACAGTTCCAGGTCTGTTTAGTCACTGCATTAAAACATTGGTGATTGTCTTGACCCTTTTCCCCTGTTTTTTCTTTGAGATTTTTTCATGGCCCATATGAAAACACTACTTTACAGAAACCAGTCCCATCAGGAACAGCAGACTCTTGAAGGAGAACTACTCCAAATAGTATTGTTGGGCAGCCAGTGTAGTCAAGGATTGGGACAACATAGCTACCGTGGACAAACAACATGAGTGGATGCCATCAGTTTGTTGACCAGATCTCAGATCTCCTAGAACAAAGAAAATCTCCTTGCTTTTTATCAGGTTAGACAGCAAAAGGGAGCAAAAGACCTTGTCCTCTCCTTGTTGCCTGGCTGAGCCATACATAGCACAAACATCCCCAGAGACAGCTCTGGGAAAATGCCAGGCTTATTGAATGCAAGTAATTACAATGTTTTTAAGGCACTGTCATCCTTCTCTGTCTCAGCCCACTGTCTGTCTGGGGCTCTGTCTGATATCTAAGGGTAAGTAGTTTTACCTGACATAATCTGTACTTACTTCTGGGACAAGTGAGATTCAAAGCATGTGCATAAGTAATTCCTATGAAGCAGCTGATGAGCAATAATGTGCTAAGAGTTGCAGAGGAGGATAAAGGATAGTGATAAAAAGGCTATGCATGCAGGTGATGGGATTTTTTTTGTAAAAGCAAGGCAAGGCATGAAAAAAGGATGGACAAAACTTCTGGATACAGGGAGTCAGGAAGCCTGGTTTCCCATGCTGGAGGCATGGAAAGCAGAGCCAATGCCAAAAGAGAATAGAGTACTGGGGAGGAAAGCAGTTGTAGCCAACCAGCTACAAAGCAGTGATGCTAAAGGACTCAGAAAATCTAAGCAATGTAGCACTTTCCTCTTCCTTCCACCCATTCTCTCCTCTGGTGCTGCATCAGAAACCTTCTTGATTCCTCTCCCTGCTGATTCCAGACTGTTTAAGTGTCCTCCTTGGTTTTGGGTCTCTGTTCTGGGTAACCTATTTCAAAGTGTAAGGAGGGAGGATGAACATGAGCAGTTGAGTGGAAGTAAATATTCTACAAGTCCTTGGGGCATGATAGACCCAGTTAGCTTAACCATCAGAACTTCTTCCATGATAAGGAAATCACAGCCCTCAGATCTCCAGAAGGGGCCAGAAGTCGTGGTGCATTGTCATTAAAATTCTCACACAGGACACTATTTCCAAAAGACCAAGGGCAACACATTGCTACACTCTGAATCATAAAGCTGGGAGAAGCCAGGATGATGTGGACGTTTATCTCGCTTCCATTTGTTAAACTGGGAACTTGTGTTGTTAATAGTAGCAATTATATGGCTGGGAAAATCTTTGATGGCTCGGGATTGCCACAGAGATATTCTAATTGGATAAGTCTCTGTAATTTGCACATAGGGTGTGTCTGTGTTAGTGTGTTCCTTAGTTAGATCAGTTGGGTGCTTTTCAGGCAACCCTCAGCTCTTGGCTGCTTGCTGAGCACAGGTTCCTATCGGGAAGGGCACTGCAGGTCCTGGCCTGGATTCCCTTTGGACAGGACTAGCCTGAGAGGTTAGCTGCAGCAGTAACAGAGCACTACACTGCATGGGAGCAAACCTAAGAGCTTATCTGAACTAAGCCTTCCACAGACCTGCAGCAAGTGCCTATGCCAGGTGCTCAGCACAAAATGAGCTCCAGAAATGGACTTCTGTTGATCCAAACTGCTTGTGAATGCAGCCATAACCATAGTTACCAGTCGTGTACAAACTTCATTGAGGTGTGGAAATGGGGGGTTTCTGTGGTAAACTCAGCTCTCAGTGATACTGGAAAAGAATCCCTCCATTTACATAACAGAGTTGTATCTCCTGACTCAGTTACCCTCAGCTTATGTCTCTGCAAATGAAAGATGGTTTTAGCCTGATGATTACGAACATACAAATGTTGGAAATTCATATATAAACATGAATGAAAGCTTCATTCATTCCAGCAAAGGTTCATGAATGCCAATGGAATCAGCAATTAGCGAGACTTTATGCATAAATATCACATAGCACAGTACCAAGGGAAGGCTCTCACAACCGGAATGTAGGAGCTGGAGTTGCAACTAGAGTCAAAGGAGAAAAAAATTAACATTTAGTGAGAAAAGAGGGTGTAAAAGTCATATTAAATGTAGACCTCTTCAAAAGGAGAAGGCTGCGTTTAATCTCACCCAACATTTTTGCCGCAATTCAAATAAAACCACAATTATAAAACTTGGAGCTAAATTCACAGCGTTCATGATTCTTTCATTTGAAGTCAGGTGAGAAAGGAAGAAGAGACTTTCTCCCTCAGAGTCAGAGGAATGCAGAGGTTAGCACAGTGGCAACCAAATTGAGTCATTTACGGTCTGGCCCACATCAAGACAGCGTGGGCCAAACAGTAGGATGAATTGTCTTAGAAACAATTCACATGCATTTAACAAGCCTGGCTTTTTCCCAGAGCTTTCTCTAGAGATGTTTATGCTACATGTGGCTCGACCAGGGAATAAGGAGATGACAAGGTCTCTTGCTTCCTTTTGTAGTATAACTTGCTAATAAATAAGGAATTTTTCCTTTTTATTAGAGAACTGAGATTGAAGAATTGATGTGAAAGAAGAAGGGCTAATATAGCCGATACATACCATGTGTAATTACAGAATAACTCGTGGGTGGTTTCTCCATCAACATTTGCTATATGTCAGGCACCATTTTTAACAGAGCAGTCCAGCTTTTTCTGCTCTGTACCAGACAGTTTGTGGTTAGCTTTCCCTGCAGGCTAGAGGAAGTCATCTGCTGAGTTCCCAAATTCACAAACTTTTAAACTTGGTGGTGGTATTCCCAGCATGTTTGTTGGAGTTGTCCTCAGCAAAGACTTCAGTTCAGCAAGGACTGATGCCTTGTTAATATGTGCAAAAATGTCTGCCAGGACTTTTTCTTTTGCATGGCATGTCAAAGATGTCATTATGGAAGCAGTCATCCAACCGGTCAAAAATGGTGGAAAATATTTGTATTTAAGACATCTTCTACAAGTGTGCATAAGCATGTGTGGGTTTATGCTTGCTTGTGTCACTTTTTTTTTTTTCTTTTGTGGTGTAGTTTTGAGTTGTAAAAACGTAACATCCTGGGCTTGCGGCTAGACCTAATGTGGCTACTTTGTCTCTTCTACCACATCCTGCTGTTGGAATATCCTTTCTCTACCACTGCTGATGCTGAAAGACCTGTAGGATTGATTCAAAGAGCTTCCTGACAATAACAGTGCAGTTTCCATCTACATGGTTTCTTTTCTCATGCTGGTGCATTGTCTCCAGTTCTTGGCTCTGGCAGGTCAATGACTGCCCTCAGTTAGAGTTGTACAGCTGAACACCAGCCTTATGAAGATATCTTGAAAGCCAAGGTGGTGGTATGAATGGGGGTAGAGAAGTCTCAGTATGCCACTTTGCAGGACCCTGTGTGGAACTGCAGAGCTTTTCTGCTTTGTCACTTGATGACAGGTATAAGAACCTTGCCTAAACATTAAAATTTCTTTTCCTTCCATAGCCTCTTCTGAGGTTATATCACGTATATTCAAGCCATATGAAAATATTTGAATATTGAAAAATATTGGATGTGTTAAACGTAATCTAAGTTTGTGACTGGATCTTCCCCGTGCACAAGGGATGGAAGACTTCTTTCTGGAGACAAAGAAAGTAATGCATGGGCTAATACTTTTTCTCTGTGCTCATAGCAGTTACGTTCCTTATCCAGTAAAGCTGGTGACTTTTTGCTTCATATTAAGCAGGGAAAATTTGAATCCACAGAAAGATGTCTCCAGAGCCCTCTGAAAAAAGTCACTTGTTTTTTTTCAACTTGGTGAAAAGTTTTCAAGTCAATTGTCCTGCTTTTCTGTTTTACATAATTCTTTGATGCAAAACCATGGTTAAATTCGTTAGGCCTGTCTTTCCTTGTTCTCCTTTTGACTTCCAGTGTAACACGATACAAGATTTCCCCTCTCAGTTCTTACAGATACTTAAAACAATGAAGAACTCTCTATTTTTTAGGTTTCTTAAAATTCTTTGGAAATTGAATGGTCATGTTAACAGTGTGGCAAATCAGAAATTAGGAGCAATATGAATATGGTTCACATAGCTGAAGATGAGTTGCATATCTGGAGACTGAGATGGAGATAAAGCCTTTCAAATGTGAAATGTATTCATAATGCAAGCTCTGCCTGTTGGTTTCCTGAATTCCCATTTCCATTGGAAATGTGAAACACATTTCATTAACAGGCTCTGCTACTAGGAAACATGATTTTCTCTTATTTAAATTATCTCTAATTGAAACTTAGAGACAAAGAAGTGCACAGGTGTAGCTGTAGGCAGAATAACAAAGTCCCATCAAATGACTTGAAATGATTTTCTGACTGTAAATCACCAAAGCTTTGTGTGACTAATGGCACCAAAGCTCTGAGGTTAGGATTTTGCTGATTGTGCTGCCCTACTAAAGGCAATCTGGAGAAAGGGAGTTTCAAATTAAAATTGCCTCTTCAAGGCCAGAAAAAGCTGCCATTTCAGACTTTTACAGGATTTTGATCCTCTTGTAGGTACTTGTAGAGTCATGATGTTGTGCAGTGACTGAATAAAGGTGCTCCTGGGTTTGTCACCTCCTTTAATATGCCATCATTTTTTTCCATCTCAAGCAGTAGTTGCAGGCAGGTTGTGTGAGCCATTTCCAGACCTTGTCTGTTTTCAAGAAAACTGCCAGCATCTACTGCATGACAAAGCCAAGAAAAAAACAATTTGCTTTCTCTCTGGAATGCTTTCATAGTTCTCTTCCAAGAATTACATTATATACACCTATCTTCTACGGGTTACATGTAGGGCTTTAGAGGCTAATTTGCTTCTAACAAGTAAAATATTTTCTGTGGAAATGCCATTGGCTTCTGTACTGGGGATCCAGCTGCCAAGAGCATGGAGAACTTGTGGGCTGAAGTAAATGTGGAATAAGCAGAGCCTGTATGCTGTGTGAGCAGCCTCCCAGGTACGAGCTGCACATCAAACAGCAGATGCTGGTCAACCTGAGTGTGCAGGCAGTGCTGCTCTTTCCTTGTCAGCTCCATCCTTCCAGCACTATGGCAAAGCTCCAGAGGAAGAACAGATAGAGAGGAGCCTCTTCACCTCTGAAGGACCAATGCCATTGTGCCCATGCTTAATTTCTGCTTCAAGGACTATTTTTCAATGGCAAAAGATTGAAACTTTGAATAGATGTCCCAGTTCTTACATGAGTTATGAGCCAGGCTCTCCCCAGCAGTGCCCAGTGACAGGACCAGAGGCAGTGGGAACAACCTAAAATGCAAGAAATTCCATTTAAAAATGGAAAAACTTTTTGTTTTGTTTTGTTTTGTTGTTTTTTGTTTTAGCATAAGAGTTTTCGGGTATTGGCACGGTTTGACCGGAGAGTTTGTACATTCTCCATCCTGAGAGATATTCAGAAACCATCTGAACACAATCCTGGGCAACCACCTCCAGGAGGCCCAGTATGAGCAGGGACAATCTCCTTCCAGCCTCAGCCACCCTGTAACTCTGTAAGTCTGGCAACTTTTAGCTGCCAAACCCACATGAAACCCTGTCTTCTTTGTGTGTCCAGACCTGAGTACAGGTACTGTAACATACACAGGTTCCAGGACTTCAGGGCCTCCCAGAAACTGTACCAGTGTTCATAGAGGGCCAATATTAAGACTCTTAGGTACATATAGTGATAAGAATAGCAATAATTTGACCATAATGTACTCTTGGGAAGCAGGTATTTGAAAAGAACTTCATAGCCGTGTAAAAAATCACATTGGTGAAAGTAAAAAAAACATTCTGTGGAAACAAAGGGAAGAAGTGTAGGAATGTTGATATTTAGAGCAAGAATGACTCTGAAGCAGCTTCCATTCTTGTTTCTTTTGGTGTTTTGGATTTTGGTATTTCTTATTGTTGTCTGGCATTGTTGGTTTTTTTTGCTGTTGTTTGGGTGTTTTCTGTTTGTTTGGGTGATTTTTGTGTGTTTTGTTTGGTTGGTTTTTGTTTTGTTCTTGGTTTTTGTTTGTTGGGTTTTTTTTCCATTTTTTTTGTGCAGGGCATAGACTTTTTTTCAGACTTATTTTTAAAATATAGGTTTCAAATTTAATGTGTTCAAGATCACATGATGCATGCCATCTCTGCCACATTTTCATCATCTGACTGTAAATTATCATGCTCATGTACACTTCAAAACCCTTCTTAGCCTAAAGTCTTGAGGGAAATGTGTAATTCCAGCATTTTTAATGGTCATTTCTGATACCTGGCACCAGAAAATCTTGCCTGTAAGAAGAAAAAGAAATATTCCTAAAGATACTTATAGACTCTTCAGTTAAGCCAAACATCTAACATGAGATTCATTACATGCCTAATACTCATGTCTCTATTTGGATTTCTCTTCATATGTTGAGGCACTGTTTCTGGACAAGGTGATGGGAACTGTTACCACCGTCTGATTAATTTCCCCAAGATAATGCTCAGCTGTGTTTCATTCCTTATTTAATTTTAACATTAATGTCTGCCACTGACTTCTCTTACCAAGATTACTGTTGACTTCAGGCTGCTTGGCAGGAGTAGCTCTTCACAACTGATGTGACTTGAGGAGACAAAATACGTCAAATCATCTTTCCAACGTTTACTTTGACCTAGTTGAAAAATAATCCTTGCCAATGTTTTAGCTTGAAAGCATGAAAAACATGGGCCTGTGGTTGGAGAGTGATCTCCATGGCTCTGGGCAAGATTTGCTGTTGTTCTGTGCTTCCTCTCATTTTACTCCAATCTCACATATGCTCACTTGTGCTTTTTAAAAAAGTGATTTACAACAACTAAGCTTCCTGGAACATGGATCTCATTTAAATGATACAGTGCCTGTACCTCTGTCCCTTTAACAATTTGATGGCATATGAGAGGGAAAATAAAAGGGAGGAAAAATAATTCAAGGAAAAAAGCAATTTCTCCTTTTCAAAACTTTGTCATGGCGGCTGGGGGCTTCTGAACTGGAGGTTTGTAACAAGTCAATTTTCCAAACCAAAATATTGCAGGCTTTCTCCTAGCTTCTGTTCAACACTTGAAAGTCAGTCCCTGCAAAAATCCCATGGCCCTAATTGGAATAATTTTTTGTAAAGACAGAATTTTTCCAAGAGATATGTCTGTTTGAATGAGAGTATTTATTGGCAAAAGAGAGACAGAAACACTTTTACCCTCATATCTACAAAATAACTCAGAGAAAGTGCAGAATCTCTGTAGAAGGGATTAACTTGAAAAGTGGCAGTTTGTGTTCAGCCCGATCCAGATCAAAGGCTTTTCATCCCATCTGTGTTTCTTATGTTCCAGACTGCTGTACTATAAAAGACAATCTTTGTTTTAGAATCTAGACCTTTAAATCTTCTTGAATTAATAAACTTATGATTATCAATGCTTTGTGTTGATTTGCAAATGCACACTAAATGATTTGGGCTTTTTTAACAAGAAAATTTTGCAAAAGTTTGTTTAAAAAAAGATTTTGTTTAAAAATTGCCCAAAATGGAAATATGCTATGGAAAACACTTCTTTTGTGTGTCTAAACCCTCTTTCCATCAGTCTATTTGTTTTGCTTTGTTTTGTTTGTTTTTTTTTTCCTTTGAGCTGATGCAAAAATTAACTGTTTTGTCCCTGACTAAGTGAAGTCTTTAAATGGGCTTTCCTTCAAAACTTTTTTTTTTTTTTAATAGAAGACAAATCACATCTCCAGTGCATGAATGCCCATACTTTGAAACACTAATTATAGATAATAGAAGGAGATGTCAAAAAATGTGCTCATGTGGGATAGAACAGGGCTCACATACTGAGCAGTCCTCCTGAGAGTCTTAGGGTCTTGCTCCAGTTAAGATAATTTCAAGTGGCTGGAAGACAGCTATACTAGAAGGTATATGAAGTGACTTTTTAGTCTGGAGTCATAATCCTGTAGTTACCTTGACAACTACAAATGATACATAACTATATTGTGTTGGCCTCTCCAGGTGCCCTTTCAGTCAGTCGTACAGACAGAAGAGACAGAATACTGTTTGGTTGGTTGTTTAGTTGTTTGCCTCTGTCTCCTTGTGGGCCTTGAACCTCTAGAATCGTGCCAGTCAGAAAGCAGTACCCATTTCTGTGTTCCCACCCAGCAGGATAAAATAGTATGTTTGCCTTTGCTTGCAAAAGAGAACAACTCGTTGCAGTGTTCCCATATCCAATTAACTTTTTCTTCATCTCCGCGCAATCAAAAGTGGAGCATTTAGGGCCATGCTTGCATTTACTGGTGAACACTGGGCCCCAGGGTGCTGGCAGTGTATCTGTGGAGATGGGCAGAACATCGTGGCTGCAGCAGCTTTGGGCAGCTGACAAGCTGAGCTGAGAGGTCCTTCACCCCCTTTGAGCTCTGAGCTCTGCCTCTGTCTCCTTGTGGGCATTTTTCTGGGGCAGAGCCCGGCATCTCAGCCTTGTGCAGTGGGTGCACAGCCTTCAGGGAAGCCTGAGATAGAAAACTCAGTAGGTTGATGGGGTGTTTTTTTGGTTTTGTGGGGTTTTTTTTTGGTTTGGTTTGGTTTGGTTTTTTGTTTTTTGTTTAGATGACAAAGAACTCATCAGGTAATGTAAATTGCTGATGCCAAAGGTAATTTCTCGAGGGTAGTCCAGAAATACCATTCTTAGGCTCTGTGAAAATTTAGCACCTATATCCTTAATCTCCTAAATGTAATTTTACCTAATTTTCTGAAGATAATGTTTTGAAAGAAACCATTCTTTTGTGCTTCCAAGGTGTTTCCGTGGGGGTTATTTTTCGGAAGCTGGATGCAAAATGGCTAATCCTTCATTTCAGCTGGAAAAGTGCTACCTGCCAGCCCCAGTTTTAGGGATTTGTAAGGCAGCAAAATGAGGACAGGACAGGGGATTTAATTAATTTCCTTCAGCCTACAGTAAGAAGCACGTGCTCTGGGGAGTTTGGGTCCAGTGCAGCGTGGTGATTCATGGGGCACAGTTGTGTAAGGAGTGGGTGGGGGCTGAAAGCAAACAGTGGCTGTGGGTCCCTGCCTCAGTCTGTTCTCTGCAGCTTGGGGAGGAGTGGGCCTAGGTGGTGCTTTCCCTGCTGCCTGGCTTCAGGGACCCTTGCCACAAGCTGCCATTGCAGCAATCTTTTAAAACACACCATCTTCTTGTGCTAAGAATTAGTGATTTTTTTCCTGCAGTTCCTTTTTAGCACCAGGCGAGATTATATGTCACTGATGATATAAGGAGTATTCAGTCTCAGAGGGATGGTATAAATTTATGTTACCAGCACTAAATTATTCTTTTACTTGAAAAATAGATTTTTTTACTGACCCTTTTTATTTTTACAACATTTTTTAAAGAATTTCTCTTTTTTTGCAGGTTAATTCAGATTTTGCAGATTCATTTCAGATAATATTTTTTAAAATATAGTTTAGTCTTTGAGTTAAATAGAAATCAGACTTCTACTGCAATGGATGCTATAAAAAAGAATATGTACCAATGTGTTCAAAGAGCAACTGAATCAGACACATAAAATGAGAGAAAATGGATGAAAAAACAAAAACAGATAACAGAATGATAGGAGGAAAAAAAAACCCCACAACATGAATTCCACATTTCATGTTCTATTTTCTTTTCAAATGGTCATATTTTTAAATTTAGTTTTAAATAGAATCCAAAATAAACAGTTAAGACACTAACATGCATGTTAATAAACCCAAAAAATGGAGAGATACTAAAGGCTGAGAGAAAAGAGAGACTATGGAGAAAACCAGCACAAGGAGAGAAAAGGATGAAGAAGCATATGAAGATAGAGAGAAAGGTGAACCTGGAAAGAGGTTGCTGCCACATAAGCTTGAAGGAGCATAAGATGATATCCAGAAAATATTATGTGCAGGGGCTGACTGTTTACTTAGCATTTATACTAAGCAAACTTTTGAGTAGATGGTCCCTGAATAAAGAATTAAAGTCACTCCATAGTTCAGGACTTCATTGTTGGAAGCTGCATTTATTACACTAAGATGTTAGAGAAACTCTCAGAGAGTCAAGTCCTGGTCAGCAGTGACAGAGCTTTCACAGCCATACCTGCCAACAAGGATGAGCTGGGCTAGCACAGTGCACACAAGGCAGGATGTGTGAGGGTTTACTTATAGCATATACAGGCTTTATTTTAGCCCTCAGCTTGCATTTTCCTCCCTAATGCTCCATCAGGGACAATTGTGTGTTTTCCTTTCCATTCTCTATACTTAACTTTCCTTGTCTTCTCTTGAAGACCTTCCAAAGTGTTCAGCATTCCCAGCACATTTGTATTTCCATCTCTGTCACTCTTTTCCTTTTCTCTCTTCCTCACTCTTTCTCTCCTTTCCTTACTGTATCTCTCATTTGCCATCTTTCTTTAAAAAAAAAATTACAGAATGGAAAATACAGCTTTGTAACACATACTTGGCTGTTTCGTATTGTGTTTAAGATGGTACTTGTGTACTTATAGGAGTTGTTTTGCATTCTGTGGTTTGCATACTCCAAGCCAGCATTAAATATCAATGGGAACAACCTGTAGCTTTATTGTGCTTTTTCATTTTCAGTTTTAAAAAATAATCCCAGATTAATGGTGCTTGTACAGTCAGAAAACTTGCACATTTTTGAATGGAACAATGTGATTTGGTATTCTCCATATTTATTCCACTATGCTTTTTTTGGTTTCTCTTCAACTGGCTTCTGAAATGGAGGCATAAACCTACGACCCAACCAGGAAAAACAAGGTTCTTCATTGATTTTACGTAGGATTGGAAGAGTACATATGAATGATATGGATTGCATGATATCTTTTCTCTGGCAACTATTATGTTAAATTAGTTTCAAAGCTGTCAAATTAAAAAACACAAAACAAGAGTGACATGTTATGTCCAGTGGGTGTTTTTGTCCTAGGAAGAGGTATCATGCTAGCCTTGGGAAAAGCCTGAAAGACAACTTCCATTATTATTCAACTGAAAAGCAGAAAAGAGTGACTGAATCATTAAGCTAATTTTCTCTGAAGGGAAAGAAATAGCTATTGATGGGTTTTCCTCTCTTGTTGTGTTCCTGCCCTCTTCATCTCAATGTCTCCCAGGCATCTCCATTCCCACTAAACCATCCCTCTGTCCTTTTCCCAAACCTTCCTTCTCAAGTCCTGTATGTGTTCCTAAATATTTCTGGCTTCCTGTTTTTTTATATCTCAGAACTACAAATTCTGAGTTAGGCTGCCAAAGGCAAGGCAGAAATAGGTATCAGTGGGCATACACAGAAATTTAAAGACGGGAGCTTAACCTCTACTTATCCACCTATGTATTTTCATCACTGCCCCCAACCCATTCCTTGTAAATGTGGCTCTCTTTTGCCTTTGACATGGGAGCTTTTTGGTCATCCCTTGCACAGATAAGCATTTTCTCCTTCTCTAGGTTAGCAAGGAAAGCCCCTGAGTTATGCCATGAGGAAGGACATCCAAAGCTGCCATCCATGGCATGAAAGCACAGAGCTCCCTCCTGCTGTCTAGGGACTGGAGACTCACACTGTTCTATGTGTTTTGTACAACAGAGGCTGAGGGGGCATTAAAGATCACCACTGCTGATGTTAGAAGCCCTGTCCATTCTTCCCCCTCTCTTTTGTGGCAGGTGCATTTGAAGTGCTTCTATTGGCATATATTGACCCAATTCTCAAGCATTATTAATATCTGGGAAGCTGTTTTAGTGGGTTTATGTTCATTCTGGACATGAACAGCAAGCAGGTGAAACCACACTGGAGCTTTAAGAAGATAGAATGAGAAAAACAAACAAACAAACAAAAACCCATTAATGTTACTTTTCCTTTTTTGACTTTTTTTTTTTCCTTTTAAGTTGTCCTGTATCCTTCCCTACTAGGGGCCAAGTAACTCCTTAACTCCTCAAAAAGTGAACATTAAAGGAAAATAGATATAATATTATGGTCAGAAAAGAACTTGTGCAGGACTAAGAAGAGCTGTCAAGCATTCTGTTTATTGAACATAATCATAATTGTATGATTACATTCAGTAAACATGACTGACAAAGCTGCTTGATTGTTGTGTGCACATATTTCTAACCCTTGTTGGGGGAGTATTATAGCCTTCTAAATAATGGGGTTTAGGGCTGCAATTCCATGTTTTCTTGAAAACAATGGTAAACTTACAACTGACTTTCACCCAATCAGGGATTCTACCTCACCATTTGAAATGTACTGCCTTAATTAGAAGCTTTCCTCAGATTTATCGGGGAAGTGACAATTCCAGCAATTCATCTGGACAGTTACTCAGAGATACTCCAGGAAGGCCAGAATTTTGATCCTAGTTGGCCATAAATTTGTTCTGGGAGGTGAGTCTCATGGCTCTTCAAATCTGAATCATAGTAAGTGCGCAGGCAGCTGCTATTCCCACCCATGTACACACTTGCTACTAAAAGACCCACAAACTAAATTTCTCTATTTCTTCAGTCAGCAAGAACTGTAATTCAGCTACATATTTTAAAATGCGTGCCTTGTGGTATTTTTGTTTCCGATGAATTTACAGTTAATTGCAAGGATTACTTTGAAGGCTTCTAAACCCTTATTTAGCCTGTACAGTGCTGAATAGTGGTGTGATTTCTGTATATGCCAGAGTTCATATATGCTAATCAGTCTGACTGCCTAGAAAACACTGCGTAGCACCGGACTAATTTGCAGGGAGAGGAGCCTGTAAAGGTTGGCTATTAGCTGGTTTCAGTCACCTTTTGTCTACACATTGCCTGACAAGCAGCTGGATTCTTGTGCATTCCCAACAGCTTGCAGTTCCAGTGCAATAGGGCTGAACCAGGCTTTTCTTTATTAAGGATGAAATCAAGCCAAAAATAGTCTCTGTAACTGCTGTTTTCTTTTATTCATGGTAGTTACAGGCAACAAATCAAAGATGTTGGTTGCTCTATACTATACACCCCTGCCTGCCATACACACACAGTTGCAGGCATTTTGCAGTCCTTCCTTTAATGAGCTTCTTATTCTGAAGAGGTCACACTCTGCCAGAACATTGTTTATTTTTCTCTGGTTGGGAGCAACGCCTTGCACATATCTGCAATCATTCCCCTGTTAAGTGTTGTCTAATTGCGCACTTTTGCTCCATCTTTCAGGAAGTTCCTAATGATCCTCCCAAGCCTCTGTTTAGCTAAATGTTTCTGTGTTGTCAGCAACTTTCACCACCTGTCTATTCAGCCTGCTTTACAGAAAATTCCTAACACCTGGCACCTAGCACTTGTTTGGCTATGAAGCAAATGAACCACTACATTTCTCTGGAGAGTGCTCAGAACTGGCAGCAGGTAGAGGCAATGACTGCTCCTGGTGAACAATCAGTCAGCCTCAGGTTCTCAGTCCTGGGCCATCAGTCAGCCTTAGGTTGTCCTTGGGGTCCAAACAAACCTGACACTGAAAACCTGGGCTGGGCTTTTTGTTTGGTTAGTTGGTTGTTTTTCCAGTGATGTGTGTACAGAACAGCAAATGATCAAACAAAACAAGCATGATTTGGAAATAGCCAGTGCCTTTGCCTTGAATCAACTCCATCTTATAATAACAGTTGTACTAAGCTCTGTGGAACTGAAGAATGAAGCTTACAGGTTGCAGAAACAAGGAGCTGAAGGCACCAAGAAGGTAGCATGCTAGGATGCAAGCTGCTGCTGTGTAGCATCTTTGGAAAGAGGGTATTTTATTCAGGAGTTCTCCTGTATATTACCTACCTCAGTGTGTTGGTATCAAGTGTACTGAGAAGATGGAAGACACAGAGCAATGGGAATGCTGCGTCGACTGCATCAGAAACTTTGTCTGGAAAGTGAAGCTAATTTTAAGTGAATGCAGCAAGGAAATATGTAGGAAAAAGTTGGATACATTTGGAGGCTTTTTTCCCTTTTTGTTGGGGTAAGAGAAGGAGTCAGGGAAACATGAGCTGCTGGTAAGAATATCAGAAGGCTTTGTAAAGATTTTTGTGAATGCTGTGACATGTGCCTTTAAAATATTGAGCTAGAAGGGATGCAGGTACTAGCATGAGGATAGACAACTAGATAAATGTAAGATTTGAAGTTGCTCTTTCATGGCATAGAGGATTTTTATCTCACAAGGGACAGTTTCAAAGAACAGATCCAAGCCTAGTGATGCAATAATAATGGTGGAAGAGTTAGCAATAGCTGAGGGATGACTATGAAGTCAACTACAACTGGAGAGCTGCTGGCTATATCGGACTCATTAACTGTATACACACAGATCCTCCACATTTTTAACACAATAAATAAACAACTAGTTGATACTGAATCTCCATATTCAGTTTCAAGAGTGATACAAATTGCTGGCTAAAAGGTCATTTTAGTGTCCTGGCTCATTTTGTGAAAGTCTCAGAAAGCAGAGCAGTGTGGATGAGATACAGGAATGGTTGTTAAAGATGAGCAAATGCTGGACTTTTTAATTACAGTCAGCTCAGCATCTGAATTCATGAGTATGCTTTGTTCTTTGGACATCCTTTTTTAATGTGCTATTTATCATTACAGTGAAGATCTAAAAGCTTTATTTCACTATGTGAGTATAGGGAGAGTTATAAATTGAGGCTTATTTTGGCTAGATATTAATCTTTTCTTATGTAAGCCAAAAGTGAAAACTCGTAAAGGAAGTAATATTTTGTTTCTTCTGTAACGTCAATAACAGCTTATCTTTGGGGATTTCAGCCTTTCCAAATTCAATTTTAGCACTTACGTGTTTACCTGTTTTAATTAAGAACTGGCAGGCATAAAAGAAAAAATATCTATTTTATGAGCTGATATTATCTTAATTGAAAATGCCTGGCTCTCACATTGTCATTGATCACTTATTTTTATGTGTTATATCAAGGCACACATGAGGACTATGTAATACCCCCCCATGGCAATATCTATCAGGAGAAGCTGAGGGAGCCCAGGTGTTTTAACAAGGTGGTTTGAAAAAGCTCCAGAAATAGTATGTGATTTTGGAATCCTTGGAGGAGGCAGGGGACAGCTTTCCAAACACCTGGACTCCTTGATCCACCTGTAGGATAAGCTTTCCTGCCTAAGATGTTGCAGCATATTAATCATCTTTGCCATGTTTGAACAACTCTTCATGATGGAGCTCCAGAACAAAGGTGCAGTGTTTTTATGCAGATCCCGTAGAAACATTGCCCCATAAAAAGTATTCTTCCCTGTCTTGTTTCCTTCAGACATGCAGAGAGACTGATGGGCAGGGGTCTGGAGGAAATGGGAAATAAGAGGCCTTAGAATGCTTTAGAACTTCTATGTCTTTATGTATTCTCGCTCTAGTAACAGAGGAAAAAGTACAGATGCTTACCTAAATAATGGTTTAGTTTTTAACTCAAATGCAGTTTCTGAGTAGAGCCTTTCAAAGTGTGCAGTTGTGACAGATCAGACAGAGGCTGGGAGATGTTAAAATAGACACAAGTGGAGGTTTAGCTCTTTTTGCTGTGCAGGAGGGAAAACAGGCATCAGCAAAGCATGGGAAAAAATGTAGTTGTTTCAGTGAAATAGTTTCATAATAAATGAATGCCTTAAGCAAACTAATAAATCTCAAAGTTATTTAAGAAAAAGAAATCATGCAATATACTGAAAAAGTTGAATCCAGTGAGATGTAAGATAAGATGGTCAGCAGACCTTTTCTTGATCTTTATGGGAAGAGAAAGAAGCCCCAAGACTACATCTGATGCAACTTAGGAAGAATATATCATGTGCAGTATGAAGTGCTTATTAGTTACCATTATTAAAAAAATTGCCTGCTGTTGCCAGGCCTAACTTTAGCTTTTTGAAGTGACTAACTTATATTTTTGAATTGCTTTGCTCTTTCATCTCCAAGATCAAAGAGCCTTGGACTTACTTAGGAATGTTTAGACTGTAATAGGCTCAGTTAAGGTGCCTGTTATATAGTGCCTACCCATGTCATGATTTTGGGTGATATAGCCACATGCCTTTCTGAGGCTGAGAAATATAATCTGGTCCCAAATGTTCCTCAAGAGCTATGTGTAAACTAAATGACCAAGGAGGTGCTTCTGACTGGTGGCACCTGCATCCCATATTGGGGTAAGACAGCAGCACATATCAATGCTGACTGTCACCTTTGTTTTTCCAGAGAGGAAATCTGAAAACTCTGGAAAGATACTCAGTTCTGGATAACTAGGATACAGTACAAACTGCTCCCACCAGATTACTTGAGTTGGAAGTGGTCATCAAGTCAAAACCATTAGGGACATGGGTGTTTTTTTTAAATATTCCACAGGGGGTGGGATAGAATATGATGAATGTATGTTGTATGAAATATTGAGATTCTTGAATTTCTTATCAAGGTGATCAAGAGAGAAAATCATATTTCAGCATTATGAGAGTTGGAGATTTCAAGAGCTAGCAATGTGGGTTTAGAGGGAGATATATATCCTAGAGGTTTGTATGAAGCATGTCATCCACCCTGCTGAACCAAAACCTCAGTTTCATCTGCTGTAAAGACCTCATCTGGTACGAACAAGTTCTTCCAGATATGGGTTTTAGGTGTTTTTCTTCTGAAGATGTCAGGAGACAGTGAGCATAGATCCCTTTCCTCATTCACGTAGCAACAGATGCCTTTGTGAGGAAGGAACTCAGGCACACTCCATGCAATTTTTATTCCATGAAAGATGCAAGGCCTTTCATTACTCAGCATGACATCCCCTTTAGAAACAGTCCTTTGGCATAGCTAATGTTGGGCATGCTATGGTCAGTCTGTCTAACCTTATCTATTCTATTGCTTAACCTCTGTGACTGAGAAAGCCTTTGTGGACTGTGGTCTTCTCACTTGCTGAAGTTTCTCCGAGGCATAGCTTGGGCAGTAAGGGTGTCTAAACCACCAGTATCTGGGAGCTGATGGGAAGTGCTGTGGGAAGCAGCAGTAACTGGTGGGCTGGACCAGCCCTCCTGCTGCTCAGTTTCAGCAGCAACCACAGTGTAAAAGCATCTCCACTGTGTCGCTGTGGCTCGCGTACGTTTGCTGCAGTTGATTGTAGGACAAAACTCACCTGAACTGGTCCTGGGGAACTGGAGTACCCTTTGGCAGGCCATGAAGAAATAAAGAAACCAAGACTGGCTGCTGGTGAGGATGATTTTGGGGGCTTGAACTCGGGCTCTTGTGGTCCTGTGCAGTGTTCACTGGCATTATGGAACTCCTCACCAGCCTCTGCCATTTGAGAACTGGTTGAGTCCTTCAAGCTGTTTACCCAAACACCTTCAGTACTAACAGGAGAGAGACTGGCACATCTGAAAGGTGATTTTCTGCACCTTAGACAGCTCTTTTAAGGATGGCAGCCTAAGTGGCTAGATGGAGCTAGACTGCTGACATCTAGGCAACTCTAGCTAACTGATCACCTCCTTTCTTTCTGAACCTTTGCTGCCACGCATCATTCAGTCCTTTACAGGAAGGACAAGTGAAATTAGTGAAAGAACAGATTAAAGGGTCCCAGGAGTATATATATATGTAGGTATTTCAATCTGCTACGAAACAATTTGTGTCTCTGGAGGAAAATTTATATACTTTTTTTTCATATGAGATAAGGAAGAGTAATTTAACAAATGATACACCTACCACTTCCAGACAAACTCAAAAGAGATGTATGCTAGGGTAGCTGGCCTCAGTCCAGCAAAGCCATTTCACATGGATAACCCTTAACAAAAGGAAATTTGCTTAGCTCCCCCACCTTATGCTTTTCAGGGCATTGATCTTGGGTCTTGATCCATTTAATCTATTGGGCTGGAGTGTTTGAGGACCCACAAGGGAAAGGCCACAACCTGGTTATGTTTATCAGCTGCCCCCTGCCCTCACCCAAAACGAACCTGGCAGATTTTTTTGCACCCCTGAACTCACAGAGTTTTCCTTTTCTACAGTTTCTCTGTGTTGCATGCCAGCCCTCACCCAGGCCCTTATCCTTCAGCCTGGGTGAAATTTGTATGGATGCAATATGTGTCAGCCAGGATTTGAGCCCAACCTAAACACAGCCAGAGCATGGCCGCTGTTGATGACAGGCACAGAAGGGAAGGCTTAACCTTTGCAATGCTAGGATCTTGTTGTTTTTCTAGCTTTGATTTTACTTTGGGGGCCAGGGGGAACTTGGATCACTGAATTAAACAGTAAAGGGCATGAAATAATTTGTGCCATTTATGGGGTAAATAGTTTCGTTAAGGACCCATCAGAATTTTTCAATAACCTAGCCAGTTATAAATCTTTGTAACAGGAATACATCACTGTGTTTAGGGATTTTTGTTCCTGAATATGCTGGAATTACACAGTGCATTTTTATATACTTCTCTGTTTCTGGTGAACAGTTCTAGCTCCCTGTGGGTCTTCCGAATGGAGCCAGTGGTGAAGCTTTTCTTTTCTCTATGATGTTCATTGGTGTAAATGTGCCAGGGTACATGATCTGTGAGTTAATATCTGCATTGAGGCTCCAAAATTTTATTTGATGGTTCTGCCTTAAGGCCAAGCATGAACAACTGATATTTTTTCCTATTTCAGTTCCTCTGCCTGTGTCTCGTTGTTTAAGCTACACATTAAAATCTCTGGGCATCCAAACTGCCTTCTAGTTGTGTCAAATAGTAGCTTTTCTTCAATGAGATACTTCGCTATGTAAGATTTCAGAGAAATGTAGGTATGCTGAAGGGAAAATACAAAAATATTAGGAGTTACTTTTGTGGTTGATCTATTCATCTATCTGTTATCTATGAATATGCTTTATAGAGTCATACCTTATGCATGTTTGTGTGTTTGCTTCATGCAGTGGGATTTTCCTTACTGCCTCAGGAAGAAGCTCTGGCCCCTGTGAAAGACTGCTGGTGTGATGGCCACAGCTCCAGCATCCAAGCCTCATACAGAAGCACACTTCTAGTACATGTATCAGTATCAACATCCAGACATGTTAGATACAGCTGTCAGTTCCGTAGCTTCCAAAAATGTGATTTCCAGGCTAGCGCAACGCTGCAAGTTGTCTGATGCCAAGAGCAAAGGCCAAGTCTTCATTGTTTGGAATGTTTTGTCTGTTCTGCAGAGATTTGCACAGTGCTGTGTCTGTACTTGATGATGAGGTGCTGTGTGTAGCATCAGTGTAATGCAGATACACCTTACCTTTCTCATTCCCTATTCCATGCAGATTCTCCAAGCTCAAAGCAGCCTCATCTGCCCCTTCCATGAGCAGAGGACCCTTGGCAGATATGTTCCTTTCCATGTAAAGGTCGCAGGCTGCCACCACCATGATTGCTACAAATAGTTCAGCTGAAACCATCTTTGAGCCAGACAGAAAAATAAACCTCTCACAGTGGAAAGAGCTCTTCAACGTGATCCAGATTGCCTCAGTATAGTCCCTCGGGACTATTTGTGCAGTGAGATACTCTTCACTGTGAATGGGAGTGACAAAATCTGGCCCACAGTAAGTTCCCTAAAGATGTAAATATAGAAATTGCCACAGAAACACGTGCAGAGGCACAGAAGTCTTTTTTTTTCCAGCCGTGATCCTTGCCAGCAAGGTCTCTCTCTCATAGCCACTGCAGCAGTTCAAAGCTTCACTAGTGTTGTGGGTTGACAGGGGAAAACATTGCTGATCCAGCTCAGAGAAGCAGGCAATTTGCTTCTATAAAATTACACTTAGTAAAGCTTTTGGGATTTCATGTAGGCATATCTGAATCATGTGTATATCAACTCATGAGAGGAAGAAGGGGTCATGTGAGGATGAGAAGCTCTTCAGACAGACAGAGTAACCTTTGATGAAGTGCTCAGGCCACAGGCAGGGAAGCTGTCTGCAGCTTCTGCAGTAGTCTGGAAGTACTGATTGACAGTTTTATTGTCTTTCAGAGAGATTTGCAAAACACTGAAGCCTGGAACACACACATCTGTGTTACCCCGTAGATGCTGTGCACCTGGTCCCTGGTGTGGTAGAGGATCCAGGCTTTTGTGCAAGGGGCATTTCTTTGGCAGGATGGTTTCTTCTTACCCAGCTGTGCTGATTCTCAGGGAAGTTACTTCACTGATTGAAACGTCTCTCTATGCCCAGTAAGCACTGTTAAGCAGGCAGGGGAAATCAGGCTGAGGTTTCCTCTGTGTGGAGAATTGGATACCCTTGGTAAAATGCTTGAGACCACTGAGTCAGCCTTAACCCAGAGTTCTCACCCCCATAGCGTGAATTAGCTGTGGTAATCTTTACAAGTGGAGCCATAAATAATAAAACTGCTGGGCAGATATGGGCATATGGTGCTGCTTTTAGCAGTATGAGTGTGTTTCTGTAAGAGTTTCATTGTGTTACCTCATGTCACTCATTTGCCAGGAGTTGTTTGACCTTTCATTTGTGCGCTGTATGCATGCAGTCCACACAGGCTCCATCCTCGGCAACAAAATTTGCTT
Organism: Nicator chloris; assembly: GCA_013400495.1. NCBI lineage: Eukaryota > Metazoa > Chordata > Aves > Passeriformes > Pycnonotidae > Nicator > Nicator chloris. The sequence continues at coordinate 142,193 of WAAE01022145.1, forward strand.
CTTTCTTTAGAAACACCTTTAGTGTTGGGAGAGATATGGAATTTTGTTTTTGTTGTTGTTAACCTCACATAACTCTTCGGTTCTTTTCCCCCTTTTTTCCTTTTTTTTTTTTTTTTTTTTGTTTTGCCTTTCAATGCCAGTTACAGATCCCAGATGTCAAATAGCAGCAGCAGCTGGCTGCGTGACAGATCCCTTAGGCTGCAGCTGGGTGAACACTCCTGGACTTATTCTAGCTGTGTCATATAGATGGTATGCAGATGATTTCTCTGAGCTGTCATGTTTTTCAAATGCCTCTGGCTTCTCTTTTTCCTTCTTTTATTTTATTTTATTCTGGTAATACACAGAGCCTGGAAATTCAGCCTTGGAGAAATCTTGCATGTATTGTGTACAAGGTCTGTGGATCCAAAGGATGGCCTGTCTGTTTTTCCTTTTACATAACGAAATGATTCAATTAACAAATGCCCAATATTCCTAATACTCTATTAGATTAGAGTTGACTCCTTCAATACCCTGCGTTTGTGACAACAGCACTCTTGCATGAAAATGAAAGGAGAAACATTAATTCAGGAAGTCTGATTGGTCTTGAAAATTACGTACCCAGTGTCCAAATTGGTTGAATAGTACTTTTGGTACTTTTCTCATCGTTAAGTCAATGTGAATTGTAGATTGATTCAATATAGATTGATTCAGTGTGAATGACAGAACACAGCTCCAGACATCAACAGATGAGAGAAGCAGAAATAAGAATAAATTTTCAGTAGAAGTATAAATACACAATATGCTGTATTATCTACAAAGAAGAGTTACCTCACTATATATTTTTAAGATCATCTGTGCTGGTGATTTTCTTTAGTAGTTTTGGTGTACATTACTTTTAACTTTTATAGTGTGTTGTAACTCTGCCTAACATTAATGCATTCATAAAAAGAGTATGGTTTTCCTTTAAATTACAGTGTATATTTTGTAAAAGTAGTGTAGTTTGAAAGAGAAATACAATTCTGATTAAATTTTAGTATCCTTACTCTGAGTCAATAATACCTAGAGAGCTGAACTATTTCATCTCAGATTATTGGAACATATGCTTAAAACTTCAAGGTAATATTTCAACTCCAATTTTCTAATAATTTGCCTCTCCAGTACTGTCAAGGATATTAATCAACTCAAAACAGTTCTAGAAACAGAAGTGCTCATTGACTAAGCCACCATTTTTTCCCTTTGGGGCAAAATCCAGAAAATAGATTTCACCAAGTGGGGCAAATACCCTTTCTCTAAATGATCTAGTCACTTCCATGCTCTATTTTATCTCACATTTGTTTTCTCTAAACATTACCTGTAGCTGAAATGAAGGTAGTTATTGTAGCTACATGAGAACCCTTCCCATTGCACCTTTCAGAAATTATTGGTTTTGCTTGCAGGCACAATGCAGAACCCAGCTCAGAGCTCTGGGAAGATGCAGAAGTGCCATGCAAAAGTAGCTATAAGCCAACAGAACTTGCAGCACCAATGAAGACGATTCCACTGTCATTTATTTTAAATCTAAAGATAGTGTATGTGTTTCTTCTTTAAGTCACTGATTTATGTCTTGAGCCTTACTTTTGAGTGGGATATCATATAGCCTACACCTGTGTGGCTTCCTGTAGCTACTTCTGCATAACTCTAGTTCATCTTGCTGCTTCCTAGTCACAACTTTCATCTTCCTAGAGCCCTCTCATATTTACAGCTCTCCAAGGGACATCACAAGCTGGGTGTCAGTATACATCCTTCTCACTGAAGTTATTAATGCTTTTCCCCCAGCTCAAAGATATTTCTATTCCCCCTCCCTAAAGGAAATGCTGTGTATTGATCAGTGTTGAAGCTTCCCTTTGATGAAACTATGCACAGTAGGTCTGTCCTGGGACTCCCTTATAAGATATTTGTCTGAGCTCATTCTTGATTTCTGTCCTTGCTAGTCCAGAACAGAATCCTTCTGTTTTTCTCTGGTCTCTTTTTCCCTGGCAGTATTCCTTCTCCAGCTGCAATTCTGAAGCAGACAGTCAATGCAATTGTTCATCTCCTTTAATCTTCTGTTGTTGTCAGTAAAGTTCCTGCTGGTCCTTTGTTGTGCTTCCAGTTGGTGAGATTGCTCATTCTCAGTCTCACACACTGACTGACATGATAGAGTGGCAAAGTATCCCTGCTTCTCTGAAACAGACTATTGTAAACCTGCAGAAACATTATCTGCTAAATGTTTTTCTATGTTCTGTTTCATGTCTTTCAGCAGGAGGCTTTATTGCAGAAGCTCTTTCAAATTATCTCTTTTTTCTGTCTTTTTTTTTTATTATTTTTGTATCAGATTGTTTCTGATTTGGCTACATTCAGTTATATCTAAAAAATTTACAAGTATTCTAGAAGCTTCATGCAACACCTAAGGGAGTAGGAAGTATTCTGCTTAGAAATAGGGTAATACAGAGACTTCTCATTTTTATTTTTTTCCCTTTGTTTTTTTCCCCTGCTTAAGATGTCAATCATTTAATCTCCAAGTCTTATGCCTTATCTTGCTTTAAGCTTATCTAAATTGCTGACCATCACCATCATGTTTTTTTTCCCCCAAGTTACTGGTCATATTTACCTCTTTTATCACCTTTTTGATGTAAATTCTTCTGAAAATTCCCTTCAGTTGTCTGTTCTTCCATCTGCCTGCTTGATCTCCTCCTCCAATAAGCCCTAGTTTCTTACATCATGGTCTGTTACCTAGCCTTAGTCTGGGTCAGCATGCACAGCTTCCCCTGGGACATCAACGGTCTTGATCATTATCCTTCCTTTTTTCATTTTGTTTCTCTAAAGCCTCCCACTGATGTGAATGTATCTTTGACTTCAGCACAAAGAATATCAAGCTCCGCATGCATCACCACAGGACTGCTGAAATAGTTTGAGATTTGCTTTGTAAATACTTCTGATCAAGCAGGCTACTTCTCTCCTCAGCTTATTCATGGATACTCAGTACAAAGAGGGTAGATCACCTGATGTCAGTGAAAATTTGTAAAAGAATGAACATTTATAATGCAGAGCTTTTCAGTTAGGGATTTTGTGTGGTACGTTTGGGGTTTTTTCCCACCATAAAGCATCATTGTAACACCGTAAGTTTTTAGTGAGAGCTTGAATGTCATGAAAGAAATTTCAGTATGCCAGAGATGTGGGATTTTCAGTTCAGATATCATACATTAACTGTAGTATATAGAAATTCTTCTGGAAGAGCCACTACAGATAGAATTGTAGAGGAGATCCCACCTTGGAAACACCTAAGACAGACTGTGATATGCAGCTTTCATGTTTCCACAGGAGGGAAGATGAAGTTTTGCATTAAATATCTGGAAACAGATGGATTCATCTGTCCTGTGAACCTGTATTTCTTTAATGGTCCCACTATTGCACAGAATCATAAAGGCAATTACATAAAATTCCCTATCTGAAGAAGAAATGTGAGTCAAGATAGGAAAAAAATCCAGCCAAGAGAAACACGTCAACATGATATTGAGCTTATCCATGTACACTTCTGTCAGTGAGGAAAAAGCTACTTTCCTGTTGAAATCTTCTTGAAGTTGGAGGCCTAGAGGAAAACATATATCAAGGAAAAATAGGGTTCTTCTTGTCAAGTGTTAACAACTGTGTTTAAATTCTGTATTAAAATGCTTGAATTGTAGGTTTTTGTGGTGCCATGTTGTGATATGTGTCAATAAAACAGGTTGAACCCGGATTTGTGCCTTAGCTAATACACAGCATCTCTGCAGCTTGTTGCAGAATTCATATCCCTGTATATGAAAAGTTCTCTTTTCAGGCCCTATGTGTGTATTATATGTAGTAGATAATGGGGAAATACTGCTCTAACTACAAAACTACAAGTCTCTGCAGCTGATGAGAGTATCTCCTGACTCATGAGGGGAGAAAAAACCAAAAGAAAATATTAAAATATTTCTGTTCATGCCAGAACCAGACATTCATGTGGCATATACCACATTATTTATTCAATGTATATGTTGACTACGTGGTAGGGTTTGGGACTCCTGTGAGTAATAGTACCTGGTCAGCCACTGAGTGCTCCATCACAATTCTCCATTAGTATAAAGCTACAAAATAAGGAAAAGCTTTGTGTTAATTTGAATAAAAGATAGAGAAAGGCATGTACTCTGAGTTGCATTCTGTGACAGAGTCTTATTGTTGTAGAAGAATGTTAATTTAATCTGTTCAGTAATGTTGGTGAGCTTTCTGATGCCATTCAATACCGCTTATATTAGCATTTTATCCATTTGAATTCTCTTCATAAGTAACCATGTATTTTCATATTGTTTGGTGAGAGGTGCTGAGAGGTGATGCAACCGGAGAGATAACAGGAATGACTGCAAGATGTACTGTGCACAGTAAATGATGATGTCAGATAGATAGTTTTAAAAATATGATAAACAGGAAAACCTCCGAGCGAACTGGATTTTCCATTTGAAATTCTGAATTAATTCTGCATGAAGTCACAGTGTTGTATAGTAATTGTTTTCATTTTCCTATATTTTCCTTTTAATTTTTTTTATTAAATGATTTATCTAGTTACCAATTCTGTATTTAATCATTTTCATAGAGATCAAAATCCCTTGGAATATGAAGCACTCCTTAGCATGTATTTTGTAATTAGCTGTAAAAATTTACATAATGAACTAAGCAGGTAATTTCTGAATGTGATGTGTATATGAACCACGGCCCTATGCCCAGTGCCTCTGATAAGAGATTCTCAGCTAATCAGCTCCTGTTCTGGAGCTTCTGAGCCTTCCAATTCATTCCAGTCACTCATCTGGACAAACTCACCATGGTTAAGGAGTTGCTAAGTGCTGCAAATTAAAATAAAAGCTTCTTTGCACACTTCTATTGCCTATGCTGTCCATACTTCTAACTACTGGGGCAAATACAAGGAAAATCAGAACAACTGTGTCTTCTCAAAGATGTAATTTGTAATACTCTGATTACCTTCCTACCCAAGTATGGCGTAACCTACAGAGAGTAGAGTTTCTTGGTTTGGAACTGCTGCCTCCAAATCTGTGTGTCTGAGTACCTTTTGAAAAGAAGGCATTCATCACTCACAGGCCCTAGCGTGGCAACGGTTGCCTCACAGACAAGTTAGAACCATTACAGTTGTTTTCTATAGTGGACAAGTCAGTGGAAAAAGCTTGTAGCATCTGAGGTGTCACAGTCCAAGGATGACACAATTGTTGACCAACTTATGTTGACATTTCTTTGAGTTTTACTAGGGTTGGAATAAAATATGTGAGAGCAAGAGTTTTCATTATAGGAAATGATGGTGGCAGTTTCCACTGACTAAGAATATTACTCTAAATGTTTCTTTAGAGCCAGTATTTGTTGACACCTTACAAGTTTCTGAAATATTTGGGGATTTTCTAGAAGGGGAAGAGGAAGAAGCTGTCCTGTCATTTGGAAAGCACAGCTGAATAAGGAGTCACTTTAGCCACGACTCCTGCTGTCCTGCACAGGGTGATGAACCCTGTGAGGAGTCATCAGCTAACCAAGACAGCTCTGCTAGGTAGCAAAGTAGGACAACAAGCAATGGGCAGAGGAGTGAAAAGTCCACAGTAAACTCATTTCGTAATGGATTTTCTTCTCTGAGCACTGAGGCATCCTGAAACTGGGGCTATGCCCTGCCCTGCCTGGATAGCACAACCAGGGCCTTATCCCTCTCATTTAGAAGATGGGTGTTCTTCATTAAGGCATGTTTGCTCTTCTTAATAAGCTGTGTGAATCTACTAAGTAGGGAGGCTTGACTTGAATTGATTTGCTTTGTTTAAACATGCTCTAGCTTTTGCTCATGCATATAGCTCATAAAAAGAAACCTGTTTGAGTTCATCCTAGTATTCCGTGGTGATTTCTTAGATGTGCTGTCATAGCCAAGAGCTTAGAGTCTAGGATTTTGCTGGCAACAGTGCAGCTGCAGTAATTACAATGATATGGAAAACTGAACCACAATTTAAAAACCAAAAGGACTATTGCAACTCTTACAGTTCAGAGATTGCTGAGTAATGTCCATTCAATATATGTAGGTAAAATTCATGATGCTTTATTATTTTTAGTAATTAATGTGGATCAAATCTGTCTCAGAAGCTCTAGTTTAAGCATGCAGGTAGGTTTGTTTGGCTGTTTTCTTTAATCGACCACTTAAGAGTCAAGCAGAAGCTTTAGTGAAATTAATTTTTATTAGTTAATACTTACAAAAGTCTTTGAAGGTATTTATTGCCATATATTTGTTAAATTTTTGTCTCATAAGCATCTTCTGTGAAAACTATTTAAACAAGTTTTTAGCCCTGTCAGCAGTATTTTTTTTCTTGATCAGAGCCTGAAAAGGCTTGGATTTTCAATAGCTTCTGCCAGGGCGAGACACTGAATCCTTCTGAATGCTCTGTGCCATGAATCCTGATCCTTTATCTTGACTAAAGCTGTCATACATAATAATAATAAAAAAAAAAAAAAGTGAATTTTGAATGCACAACTGTGGCCTTGATTCAGTCAGTGAGGATCAGAAACAGGTTTTGAGATGACTTTGACCAGAACACAGAGAGTTGTATTCAGCACCTTCTCTGAGGCTGAATTCAGATTTCTTACTGGAAAAAGCAGTTAATTTGCTCGATTAAAATATTTTTAGTTGAATTATTTGCCCAGTTTTGAGTAGTTCTTCTTATTCTTCTGATGACATCTAGAGATTGCATATACTAGCCTTTCACTGAAATATCTGCCTGTGAATGTACCCAACTTGCTTCCATTTCTGCAATTTATACCCCATTTGTACTATAAATGCTTGTTTAACACTTGGTTTGCAAAATGTTGACTTTGAGAGAATGATGTAGCAGACCAGGAGAAATGGATATAATTTGAAATCTAGATCCTTTGGTTGTAAGGATTGATCCACTTTGTAATTCATGAACCAAAGAAAACTGATGTGCTGTAGGGAAGTGGTCTATAGCCTTATGAAAGAAGCAGTTGAAAAGTAAAATGCATGCATCTTTTCAGAAAAAACATAGGTAATGTGACTGGTGTGTTTTCCCTCAATACACAACTGTATGTCTGATGTAACTGAAAAATAAAGAAAAATGACATTTCTGAATAATTTCTGGTAATTAGTTTAAACAGAGACAGATTATGGAGGTGCACACTATTTCGAGCAACCAGTAATTGTGTAAGCTACACCTCACAGACAAACTTTGTCCTCCGTATAACAGCAGGTTTGCCATCCTGTCTAAGCAGGTTGTTTGGTAATGTTGAAGAGCTGGTTTTCTGCTTTTGAGAGAATGTTTGAAAGCTGTGGGTATGATTTTTATGTGTTTGGGCAATCAATCAGTTTTATTGCTTGGCTGCTTTCCCAGCTCCTGGTTGCTTCTACCACCTAATTTTGTGAGGAACAAGCAAATAAATGTTCTAATTGTATATAAAGAGAACTGTTCTGATTGTCATATTTTGAATTCTAAACAACAGCTTAAAGTATTACAACTGTATCCTGTTAGCGTATCATGACAAGTCTTGCGAATTAATTTCAGTAATGAGTATGAGGCAAATGATGCTGAAACCCTGCAGTACTGCTCTGACATATTTTTTGTAGCTGTTTCCAAGTATTTTTCATCTAATCAGGATTTGTTTTCCTAGAAGATGAGTTCCTTGCACTGTTTCATCACAGCACCGTGTTTCCAAAGCGTGTTGGGTTTGAATTGCGCTACAGCCTTCATCGGTCCTCCGCGGTTTGGGTGCCTTCAGGGCAAAGGAGGCTGTTGACAGGTTTGGTAGCTGCTGACACAAGGAGCAAGGGGTTCTTTGCAGCAGAAGGAGGGTGCTGCCCCACGGGCACCACGAGGTAGCACAGTGAGGAGCACAGTGAGGAGCAGAGCCGTGGGTGCTCGAGCCCCAGCGTGCAGCCGGCATCCTTGGTACAGGTGCGGGAACCACCACGGGGAGAAAACATTCCAAAAGGATTGTTTGTAACCTCAGGAGGCCAGGTGTGAAGGAGGCAGCATCCAGGCATTCCAGACTGAAATTTGCTGCAGATCTCTGAGACACCTGCCCACAGCAGCTACTGCTGCTTCATTGACCATTTGAATGTCTGTCACCTCCTCTCCTTTTCAGTTGCTTCATATCTTCTTTGTGCTTGATCCCATGCTGAGGTCCATCATTTGGGAAAAGCTCAATTAAAATCTGGCCAGCTGCTTCTCAGCTGCATGGACAGTGTTGATGCAAAGGGCTGGCTAGAAAATGTTCTCTGCTGATGTTTCATTGGAAGTGGTTGGTTTCTGGGGACAGAGTGAGGTGGCCCAAATTGGCAGAATTACAGTTTGGCCTGGAAAAGAAAGAATGAAATTCCACTGCTCAAATTACATACCTGTTAAATTACTTGCTTTGCATTAGAGTAATTTCACAGTTAACCTTAATAAATTAGGATAATCCATAGGTGATAGAAAAGTGGGCAAGTCAAGAATTTGCCTTAACTCATTTTCTGTGTGCTCCTGATAATTGTATCCATCAATATCTTTTTTAATAGGGAAAAAAGAAAAAAAAAAGAGGGAAAACAACCCTAAATCAACAGTGGATCAAAAAAATAAACCCCTAAGATTAAGGAAGTCAAGAATGCTTACTCTGTGAAGTGCTGTGCAAAATCAAAGGACAAGAACTTCAAGTCCCTGAAATGATACTCCAAAAATCAGACTTGCTGCAACAAAATACATATGTATGTATATACATACATGCATGTATTTATACACACACAAGGTGTTGGAAAAGCTAGGGAAAGTATAAGGATGGATCAAGGAAATGACTGAAGAACTGGAGTAAGTGCCTTAAAGGGAAAATTTAGTGTTACCCAAGTGTTGGCCAAGTGTATTTGCTTATGCGCAACTCTACATCAAATTCCAGACCAGAGCCAGCTTGCGTCCTGCCAGTTTACACCCCAGGCAAAAAATCTGTGTTCAGTTTCTGCCTGACCATGTAGATTTTCCTTGGAATAGCACAGTCCGTTGTCATAAATTTTAAGAGAAAAAATGCAAAAGGTACTAAAACTAAAGAGCTGTTAGCAACAGTGGGAAAAATAAAAGGCACAACAAAAACAATTAAGAATATGTTAGAGAGAGCTGAAAAACAGCTAGTTGTAATACAACATTTTGGATGGTTATAGCAGTGATTGTATAGTATGTGGTCTCCTGTGAAGACTAGAATTAGATTGAAAATTTCAACAGGGAGGGTATCATTGGATATATGTCCCTCAGTTAAAGGCAGAGAAGGTCAAATGAGAAATAGGGTTTAATAACTAGGCTGATAAAACAAAATAAATGAAATAAAAATTTCCAGAAGAGATCAATTTTTCATCTTGTCTAGTCTTAGATCAAAATAGTTTTCCTTTCTGAAATAGGGGTTTCTGGTTCTGAAATATAAATTAATGAGCTCACCAACTTTCTGAGAAAACCGTTATGAGGTGAATAAGAAAATAGTTACATGGGTCAATGGATTCTTAGCAAAAGAACAAAAGCTGGAATAGATAAGCAAGTGAATCAATTTCATTTCTCAGCATCATGGTAGAAGTAGAATGCACAAAGAATGCAGTCTCTCATGGATGATTATTATATCTGGACATAAACTTTTGCAGCAAACAGGAACATCACAAAACATCTCCAGCTACCACTCTTCGAGATACTTCTGACAGATGTAACACTGGGGAAATAATTTACTTTCTTAGTACTCATATTCTATCTAACTGCTAAAAAATATCATCTGAGAAAGTGGAAATATAAACATTTTTGTTTTCTCGTCATACTTATTTATTCTAATCCTCTAGGTAGATAGTCACATTCCTGCATCCTTCTTTCTACCCATTAATAAGCCAATTAAATTATGCTTTTATCCAAGTGTTAGAGGGACCAAAAGCATTTTTTGGTTGTTTTTATCATTAAATTTCTAATGATAAACATGTTAAGTACTCTCAGGTCATTGCATACAAGACTCGCAGTTAATGTATAATTAAATCTAATTTTAAAACAATTTCTGCTTGTTTCCTGCATGCATTTCATTAAAATTCTTTCCAACTTGTTAGAATTTCATTAAGGGAAAAATAGAAAACAGAGATCCCACGCAACCTACTTGCCGTTCACGTGCTTAAACACGCCATGCATTTTCAAATCCATAAGCATTGGGCCAGAGTAAGAATATGTTCACAAGTGAGAGCACTGGTGTGTAGTGAATCCTGTGAGATGTCAGGGCTGGATTCAGAAGCTTTAGGGGGTTAGGGGTAGAGCAAGCTTGTCTATCCTGACCCCAGTCACAGGTCTGATGGAATGGAGGTGACCTCTTTACTGTTCCACTGAGTTCTCTGGGATCCCCCAGGTCTGGGCCATGCTGGAGGAGGAATGCACAGCAAGGTGTGTGTTTAAATAGCAGGACAGAGACCTGGGCCAAAAGAGGGACATCTGACCCCACAGGTAGCTGCAGGAAGCAGGAGACGAGATAGCGAGGGGTTGGTTTAGATGTAGCGATCACTTGTGAGCATCAATTTTTCAATTGATGGATTTCAATTCCCCACCACAGAGCACAAGTGCAAGAGCTATCTGTACACTGGGAAAAAAACAAATTCTTTCTCTGGCAGGTGCAAAATATGAAGGAAAAATGAAAAGAAGCTTTGAATCACCAATTCTTTCTCCCGTTATAACTGAAAACGTGATAAGGAGGGATATGATTTGACACTAGAAAAAGAAAGTCTTAAATCAAAAGAGATATGATGTATTAATGGAAATTGTGATAGGACATACATGTTGGTAGGACAATGTACCATAATGACAAAGAGAGTACAAAAAATATGCAAAAAAATCAATATAGTTTGTGTTAATATGGCTTATCAAACAGGAGTGAGGGAACAATCAAAAATATTAAAGAAGTTTGCAGTCAGGAAAGTAAAGTTTATTCTTCTTATGGCTATGTAATTCTAGAGCTGGACTTTGCTTGCCAGGAACTCAGCCAGGCCAAAGTAGCTGCAAGTCTGCTGGTTGTGACTGGGGCAGTGTGTCTGGAGCACTTGGATCCCTCTGATTAGAATGCAAGTCAAAAATAGAGATGCAGCCCTCCAAGAGCTAAGTACTGTTGATAAAACTGGAAACAATTTTTAAAATAAATTATTGCCATTAAAAAAATAGAAGAAAACCCCACAAACAAACATCTGCCTCCCCAAAACAGCCAACCAAAACCCAAATCAACAACAATAACAACAAAACCAAACACATCACCCAAGAAAGAAACTTCTTTTGCCACAAGTCCAGGAAAAAAAAAATACCCGAAAATCCAACTGTCTTTATGCTTATCTTTTCTAACAGTTCCTCATGGTCAACAGATATGTTTGAGAAAAAAAAAGTTGTTCAAAACTTTGTTGTTTAATTTATCTCTTTCCAACAAAAATTCAAGTCAAAGTAACTGTTACTGTTTTATTATTCATGTTACTATAGCTTATTATTCATTGTGGAAACAGTGTTCATCATCATTTGCATTCTTGACATGCTTTATCTGGTATTTTTCCATTCAGTGAGATCAGAAACCTTTACCTTGAAGCACTGTCCTTTCTTCTGCTCTCCCATTTTGCTTCCCATACACCCCCAAAGAGCGAGCAAAGAAGGGATAGTGAGTTAAAAAGTTGCTGTGATATTTGGTGCTGACTTTTTCTATGTGCTCTGTATGGGTATAAAGAGCATTATTTAAATGTGAACTTTCCTGAGCCTGTCATAGTTGATTTTTCCATGGATTGGTGTAATGAAACTTAAGCGAATTTTAATGACAGATTTTCCAGCATAGCTTAGTCTAACGTCTTGATATTAAATTTTAATAATCTCAAATGAAGCTCTGTGTGGTACAATGAAATTCAGCAGAAGTATGCTGTGCTAATAAGCTGCAAAATATTAATACTGAGATGATTTTTTGTCTGTCTGATATCAAAAGTCTTCCCTGAGCTGTAAAATAAAATAAGATTTTAGCTGTAAACTCAAAGCTCATCTGTTAAAAATAGCTGAGGAAAAGGAGGATGTCTGTGTGTTGAGTGTTACTAGGGTGACTAAAGGTGACAGAGAGAAGCCATGTCTGTAGTGGTTTAGGCTTTCATACACCTGTGGAGAAGATAAATGATCCTAAGACGTTTTGGTGGTGTATATCCGAAGGAAATTAAAAAATATTCAACTTACATTGCATTCCATCTAAAATAAAAAGTACTGTCCTGCTCTTGAAGTTCAGGAAAATGAACTCAAACTGAAATGGAAGAGGATTTCTGAGGTAAACAGTCTGTTTTAACAAAAAAAGACTAAGTGAACTTGGCTGGTTTTGTTCAAACATAATTAAATGTGAGAGAAGATGCTCTTGTTGCTCATGGATATGTCACTAGGACAAATAATGAAACCAGTAGAAGCACATTCATAGTAAAAGGCAATTTACAAAACCAATGAGGTGTAAACTAGCCATGAAGGTTAGAAGGTTAAAAGTTATTTTCCTATCAGCTGGATAAGTGAAATTATGACTTAGGCTTCCCATAATACTGCAAGAAAAGATGTATTTCAAGTAGAAGTTGATGCGTTTTTGATGGGATATGACATAGGACATGTGGACATAACCATGATTTGAAAAGATCTGCTCACTCCATGCTCCCTGACTTTAAATTCAAATAGGGGGTTTGCACAAAATTTAGTAAAATAAAGTCTTCCAATCCTTTTACTGTCTCTTCCACAAACAAACACAAACCCATAAGGATTAGATAATATCTTGCATTGTTTATTATTACACTGATTTCTATAACTCAACCAAGATTGGGGCTCCCATGCGTAAATAGAAGGTGATTAAAGAAACTTGCAGTAAACAATTTATCACTAATTAAAGTAATTCAAGTGTTAAATTAATTTAGAAAATTGCCATTGTATTTTCACTCTTAAGAGCTCTTAATAATTATTTTTCATAGATCAATTTTTTGCATTTCAATAGTGAAATAATTAACTACAAGTGTATATGATTATTTCCCTGTATTTTACCCTTCCTGTTAAACACTGTCACTTTTGCTTACAAAGCTGTTTGAAATTTTGGATTCAAGGAGCTCTCAAACATTCAGATAGCCCTGAATGCCTTCCCCAGCTACTGCTACATTTTAACGGGCCGAGGACACAGACTGCTGGAATAAATGTGATAAGTGGCCAGGAAACGGCTCACAGGTTAGGGAGTTGTCTTTTGCATGGTCTGATGATTTTTGTAATGCTTTTTCAAAATTCATAACAGTTTTTCCCACTGCATTCTTTTCAGGTAGATTGGGTAATGTGATATGAACGCTGAATTAGTAACTTTCCAGTTCCGTGCTTTGTTGTGAATCTGATAATTGTGCCATTTGTTATCATCACGGAGGAGCATTCCTATCTGTGGGGCCATCCCTGTGCACACTGGTATGCTCTCCACATTGCCCTGCAGAAATGCAGAGCTGGGAACAGATAAGGGAAAGCCAGAGCATTTGCCACACCAGTGTGTCATTATTTGACGACTTTGATGTTCTCGCACAGGACAGCTTATCCTTCGGCTTCAAAGGGATCCCCTAAACTGCAACTGCAGCAAGGGCCCACAGGATCCTCGCTATTTGTAGAAAACAATCTCACCTTTTTCTGTGGTTCTTCTAATCTTGTGATGTTTCAAGTACATAAGCCATATTGCTCATTAATCTTTGCTGGCTCACCTGAACACTTGGGTCGAGGTTTTTCATGACTAGTGGCTTTTCTAGAGCCATGTCTTTTAGGGCTCTGCAGTCTGTGCTTCACTTTCTGAGTGTTTGCAAGTCTTCTTAAAATACAAAAGTGATAACTTTGGACAATATTGGTGCTTTACCTGCTGCTTCTTTAAGTAGAGTGGTATTGAGTAAGGTATCTTTTTAAAACCTCTTTCTTCTTGATTTCCTCGGTTTTTGAAAATCTCTGCTGAGGTACAAATTGCTTTCACAGGTTTTTTGATACATTTTTGAAAACAGCCCTACATTAAAGTAGTATAAAATCATTGCTTAGAGTTACATCTTATGGAGACACAATGCAACTTCTGCTCATGTTAATAAAACAGACATTAAAACATCAAAACCATCTTGACTAGAGCTAAAGAATGTAATAATTTGGAACAATGCAAGTCAAGCATCTTAAAGGGTTTGTTTTCTGTTAGAAATTTAGATCTCTTAAAAAGCATTGCCAAGCTGTAACAAGACTTTTATTCCACAAAAACAAAATTATGTGGAAAGTGAATATTGCCCTCCAGCAGAATTTAATTCCATGTTCCTCATGTGTCTTTAAATTATTCTCTGTTCTCTCTGGCTCGAGCTTCTCTTTCTTTTTCATTAACTTTGCTGAGCCAACAGCAAAGATGTCTTTAGAGAACAAGAATGGAGGGATTTTTTTAAAATAGGAAATACTCAGGATTGATTTACCTTTTTTGTCATGCCTTTCAAAACAGTTTGTCAGAGGATGAGTGTTAGAGAGCCTGATGTCTTTCCACTTCACCTATTCTCTTTGGGAAGGTAGTGAGCATGGTGGGCTGTTCCCACACAAGCTGTTTGCATGTGTATTATAGATAGCTGTGCCTATAAACAAGGAACAAATGAAATGTTCACATTCTCACTGTGAAGCCCAGAAAGTTTAAAGTTACATTATCAGACAGATACTGAAGCCTTTGGGTAGAGACACCTGAAACACTGCCTGGATAATAACAGGTGGATCTCTGCTTAGGAGATGCCAATAAACCTGCAGTTTGTACATTTAAATATTAATCCAAGGAGGCATAAAAAGAAACAAAGGAATTCTCTGGTGGTGTCATGAGCAGCTGTCCACTCCCTTGGTTGTCATGCAGAGATAACCACTGTAGTCCCCCTTCCTCATCAGAGGACAGGAAGATGTAACCATGGTCACATAGGCTTTCTACATCTCAGGATAAGCAGCTCATGGAGAAGTTGCAGCATCCTTGTTTCTTGCTAGTAGCCCATCAAGCTGTGCCACAGCTCCTTGAGTAATGATAGGTTTGACTCAGGAGTGAGTGAGAGTGGGGTCAGGCCCTGTGTCATGCAGGAGGCAGAAAGGTGGGCTATACTGGTGCTGATCTGGGCACTCCTGAATTGTCTTCCCGCCTCACAGCAGGTGAGGTCTTTTTGAGCTTTTTAGAAAGATTTTGAGGTAATTTATACCTATAATATAATCATCCCACTTTAACTCAGGCCAAGACTAGTATCATTTTCAGGCTTGCTGGATAGGGGATGATGTCTACCTGCTCTTAAGTGCAGCAGCACCTTGTGGCACTACTCCATGCCTGCCACCTGTGGAGAGCTGCTGCCAGTAGCTGGGAACAAGATATATTTCTCAAGAAAGCAGTAGCTGATGATTTGCTGTAAGCGCAAATCTCCCAAAAGAAGATTTTTTTTTTGTGGAGAGCATGGAGATTGGGAGGAGAGGATCAGGGAAGATGTGGGAAGTGAAATGAGTGTGTATGAAGGATGACTGGAAGGGGATTAATTCCTCCTTTGATGATTTTGGAGGCTGAGCAAAGGGAAATACTTAGTTTTCCTCATCCATGAAAGCTGTTGGGACAAGCAAAATGCAAAGGTGGATTACAGAGTGGAGTGATCTCTTGGGAGAGTACCCTCATGTGGCTCATGTTTGGATTTAGACAATATTTCTAATCCAAACAATCATTTGTATATTAAAGCTGTTTCAGAGCCCAAGTGGCATCTGGACACTTGCCTCTCTGCATCCACTAGCTACCACCACTGTTGCAGTGCAGATGGCAGCACGTCTGCCTTGGGGTGTAACTCATAATAGGGAGTGAAGGTCTACAGTTGCCAGAAATTGAATTACCAACAGCCAAAGGTCTGAAAAAGTGGAAAAAATTAAATAGAGATAAATCACAGAGAGCTGATGGCCGCCATCCAAGTTGTCTGAAAGAACCAAACAACAAAGCAGCCAAGCTGCTAACCCAAATATATAATTTACCATTAAATTAGCACTCTGCCTACCTATTAGAAATGTGCTGTTCCAGAGCTTTATACATGGCTAACCAAATTTACTTTGGCCCCCCAAAATAACAGCTGAGGGAAGCTGTGTCACTCCTGTGAAGTAACCAGAGGAAGCACAAGGGACACCAGGGCTGGGTGGTTGCCCCAAGTCTCACAGCAGCCCCACTCCCCATTTTTCCCAGGCAGAGCTGACATGTTTTCCCAGGTGGGCATCAGCTCATCTGTGCTGCCCTTTCCTGGATAGGAGATGGAGGGCAGGAAGGAGACCCACCACCCTTTCCTAGCACCAGGCTGGGTTGTACAATGCCTCCTGGGGCACTGGAGGCCAAATTCAGCCTTTTACAGATGTATAGCTGAACCATAAACACAGGCTTATGGAGGAACTTTGGTGGGTGAGAATCTGCTAAAAGCAGGCAGTGTGGGTTTTATATGTTATGACTTGCAACACTAAAATTTTGCATCACAGACTTTTGATCTTGCAGCACTATTAATCTGGAGCTCTGCAGCAATTCAAAATGTATTCAAACAGTACCATTCAGATCCAGACCTGCTGTTAAAGGTTGTCTGCTAGAATCTCATGCTTAAATTAATAAAAGTTATTATCTGATTTTTTTCCCAATATGTCTGTGGGAGGGTGTGAGGTTATCTTCCCCAAAAATGCTAGTTTATCAATATGCAGAAATCCAAAACCTTTATGTTCTCAGAGCCAGTATCCTGCCAGGTGCAGATTTCTAATTCTCTTCTTCATAGTGTCAGGATCAGAGTTTTCACTGAATTAGAAATAGCAGTTCATGGTGAGGAGAATTTCTAGCTTTTTCATTATGTATATGCCAATAATACATCAGAAAGCGTAGGAAGAATAATTTCATACATTATTAATTCCCTGCAGAGCACGCAAAATTTCAAAGAGGTTTGTTTTTCTGTGTTTATTTTTCTTAAGTTAAAGAATGGGGGAAAATCCACTTTAACTGTATTGAGTTATGCTTGGGAATAAGCAGACTAATGAGAATCTGTTTTCTCCCTCACCTCTCTTAAGGGCTTTTCCCTGAAAGGTGTGCACCAAAAGAATAAACAGTGCTGTGACTTTTGCCTTTTAAAAGACAGACAATTCTGGTGCTTGTCTCCTCCCCACTAAGGAGACAGCAGGTGTGCATAGAAATAGATTCATGCACTTTTTATGTGTTTAACTGGGTTATACAGCTCTTTTCACCAATTCAGCAAGCTTGGCTGCCTGTAGTATGACTGACATGTTCATCTATGTTTCATGTCTCTTCTGCAGGTGAGAAATTCAGATCTGCAGAACTGTCTTACCAACATCTTTTAAAAATTAGTTTAGCTAATGAAGTATCTCCATGAAGTCCAGAGACTGAATGGGAACACAGACTTACCTGCACAAGTAGTTCTCTCCCTAAAGCTGGTGTAAAGGCCAGTGGGCAAAGACTGTCATGCACAAGTTGGATTTTTGCATAGGAGAAAGGCTTAAATATCCTCTTTTTGTTCACCTGGTACCTCACCCAAGATGCACCTTTAGAAAAGACAGTTTACTTTGTTTTTCTTGAAAAAAGGGGGTTCTGGGCAGATAAAAGTATATCTTTCTTTCCTACATAGTTCCTAAATGAGTATACCTTCTCCAGCTGTACATAGCCTTCCTGGGTTATTTTTTTAATAACAAAAGGAAGAATTTTCACAAAATGTCTGATGAAAATACTTATCAGCATGAGCCACTACTGAATAATACACAGGATGCATATTCCTAAAGGCAAGAATTATACAGATGTCCAAAAGTCAGTTTGCCTTCAGGAAGAATGAAAATACCAGAAGCACTGAATATTGAGATGGAGGAGAAGAACCCTGTGGCTCCTTGCTCAGCGGCTCTGGCTGACATTGCCTGAAATTCCAGGTCAGCATTAGCAGTGAAGTGCTATGGAAGATAATTGCTTTAAAGCCCCATCACTGACTAGGAACACCACATTAGAGTGATCATGTTAAAAGTTCTACAGGACCAGCAAGGGAGGTAAGATGAGAAGAATAACAAAGCAACAAAACAGGATGGGGTGAGGGGATAGATCTAAAGTTTCCTAAAGATTTATCCATCCCAAAGGGAAAAAAAAAAAAGCCTTCTTTATATCCTAAAAATAATAAGAAATGCCTCTTTGTATAGAAGTGAAAAGAGAAAGGAGGTGAGATCCAGTGTACAGGGCAGCCTGTGAAGCAGCAATCAAGAGACTGGTTCTATTCTTAGCATTTTATTCTTCTGCGCTTCTTTTTCCTGTCACTTTGCTAGTCCGAAAGATCTCTGCAGCAGATTAGTAGCTGTGAGAAGTGTGTGATTTATAGAGTAGCAGCAAAGCTGCCAGTTCTCACCTGGGATGCATAGCTATAGTGTCATTACTGTAAAAATTGTGGTGTCTTGCAGTTTGCTTAAGCTCAGTCTCAGTTGCATGCACGTACATACACAATTTCACACATACATACACACACAATTATCTTCACCATCTTTGACTCTTGGGATGTGTTTGTCAATTAGAGTGTGCAACAGTATCTCAAATTTTCTGTTGAAAAGTCACGGTTATTTCAGAGGCATTCACAATAAGGGAAGAGTTTAAACAGTCCCTACAACACTTCTTGTCTTTTTCCAACATGAATTTTCTTTGTTATGGCTATCTATGAGCTTTTGGCAAGATTATTCTGGAAGTTCTAGCTCTTTTTTTTTTTTTCCCCAAATCTTGAGTACGGTGAATAACACTGAGTCATCCACACACATTCTCGGGTCTCTGATTTTTTCACATCTTTTCTGTTTGTTCATTAGTAGCTGAAACCGAACACTAGGATTCAAATCACCTAACTTTTGAGGTTCATAATGCAGAGACTTTAATCTGAGTCAGTGTCCCCAAGCTCCTTTTGCAGTCTGTAGAAAGGAATAAATAGTTGTAAGACATGATTCATCACATCTTAAACTAGATTTGTGAAACAGGTCAGATGAATCATATCTTAGGAGCCCTCTACAGACCTGAGCTTGCTTAAGCAAGAGAAAAGAGAAAGAAAGAGAAAGTCTTGTGGTAGATCTGAAGAAAAAATAAGCCTATGTATCTTGATTCTTGGAGGAGTGGGAGAGGAGGACAGCATTCCTGTGCAAGGTCATTGATATTCCCTTACCATGACCCAGGTACTGTCCCAAGGAGATGTTGGCATGAACCAGGAGAAGCACTTGCACCAGCAGACCTGTGGGGGTGGAATGAAGTGGGGCAAGGATGTGAGGGGGGAGCAGCCACACCACTGGGTGAAACCAGGTGAGCTGTGATTATCCTGGCCCTAAATCTGAAGGGGTAGCCCTGGCCTTTTGCAGTTCCTCCACCCCTGCTACCTGCTCCTGCTGCCCCCTCTCCCCTGCCACATTTGCTACCTCTGCTGCCACAGGCGAGCAGTGACTTGGTTATCCATGCAAAGAGTATCTCCAAATAAAGATTAAAAAAAACAGGAAAAAAGGTGGATTGAAGCTGGATCTGAGAGCCCCTCAAGCTTGCCTCATGAGTACTAGGACAGACATGAGAGGGAAAAGCAGAAAACCTCTGGGGAAAGGAAGGTAGTATTTGTTGAAGTATGTTTTACGGATAGTTCTCATGTCTAGATGCTGTATTTTGGACAACTCAAAGTTCTTGCCTGAAGCTTGGAAATGTTATTCCCTTCTTTTTTATTTTCTTTGAATCTGCAAGGTTTTCACTACAAAGCAGAGACATTATCAGCCTGTGTTACCTCACAGAAGCAGAATATTTGCTGAGGTGTTTTTATGGTAATACCAAAGCTTATTACAAACATGCTTCTTCACACCAGAGGTTTTTATTTTCGTGGTTTTGAAAAGGTAAGCAAATATTCTCAGAAAAAGTATGTTATTTTCAGAAAATGTGGCCAATGGGAGATCAGTTTTGCTATCACATAATGATTCTCCATTATTAAAGTCTGGCCAGGAATCAAAATTTTATATTATCTATGAAATATCGAGACAGACTAACAAATGTCCTACTAGCAGTGATTTATTTCAGATCTCCAAGTATATACTTGATATTGGCTTATGGAAAGAAGCTCCTGTATGACAGACTAGGACATGCTGGTTGCATTCTGAATTTTGACTGAAAATTTTGATACTTCAATCTAGAATGGCAGGTAAAATTCACAGGACTGAAGGTTACAGGTCAGTTCCCATCTCTTGACAATTACATCCATGACAGAAGCCAGACCTGCACCAACAATGAGCAAGTGGCCCAGCTCAGTGTGGGCTACTGTGGGAGCTGGGGTATCATCATCACTAAGCCATCTCAGTCCAAAGGCAGACTTACTGGATTTGGAGGTTTGTTATTGTAGCACCTAAAACAAAAAGTCTGTTCTACAAACATTATGGTTCTCTGAGTGTCTGTAATTAAGGCCCTGTTTTAGCAAACCCCTCACTTTCTGAACAGCCTGTTTTTCATTGATTGTGTTGATTCTTCTGTTGATTCTCTCTCCAAAATGGATGCATTGGGGATGTGAGGGCTTCTTTCACATTATAAATTATAAATTATATAAATTAGGGAGGCTGAGGGAAGCAAGATTTAGGGGTGTACAGATACGAGCAAGGTATCTAATCTGAAACTGAATTGAATTTGGTAGGGTTAGGCTAGATTGGACAAAACATTTTGAATAAATAAATAAATTTAAATTTCTTGTGAAAAGTTAGCTGTTCATATAGGAAAAAGATCTGCAAGTTGAGACAGAAACAGATGAGTGCTGGTGCTTGTTTTAGTCAGGATACTCATCTAATAAAGCATGCTGAAGGAGAAGACTAGCAGCAAAAGGTCTCTGGCCCTTTTTTGCTGTCTCTCTTTCATATGCTGATATGTGTCCCTGATCATCGATTCATACAAGTGATTTGATATTTTAACTTTAAAGCTATGCAACCCAAGATGCATTAGGAATGTGCAAATCCAGAGCTGAGAAACTGGAAACAGAGCTTGCTATGAAGCACATTCTCCTTTTGTCATCTTGTATAAGCCTTACTGACTTTTATCTTCATTTACAGCTTGACTCTGTATTACATCCAAAAGGCCCTTCACTTGAGTTTCTGTCCCAACAGAAAGTGTCAGTAGAGGACACTGAGTTGTGTGCATTGCATATATGCCATATATTTGTAGGTTTTAAATGAGATATAAGTCACAATGTAGAGTTAAGCCATTCCAAGGAGTAAATGTCACCTGAGAAGAAAAAAAAAATCTACAATTCACAAAATACAGCAATGAACTTTAATATAAAAAATCTATTCACCGGGGAGCAAGAAGAAAATATGCCTAAAAGTATACAGAATCATAGAATAGTTTGGGTTGGAAGGGACTCTCAAAAATCATCTGGTTCAACCCTGCAATTAGGGTAATAATAGTGAAAAAGGTATTCTAAACCATCTTGGTCCATAAATGATGAATCTTCAGAAGCTCACTGTGAGCTCTTCTGTCTCCGTGAAGCCGAGGGATTTAACCCAGCCATGTCCCTTTGGTTCTGATCCTTCTGGAGGGAAGAAAGCATGCTTAGCTGTAAACAGGAGGAAGGCTGCCTTCCTCAATTCTCAGAAACAGATATGAGAAGCATTTTCACTGTGACACTTTTTTTTTCTTCTGAATATCAGGCTCAGACTGAAATTAATGTGGCCATGGCATTTTGCCACCATTTCTTCACAGGGCTCTAAATGGTCCTATGAGGAGCCTAAGTCATGCTTCCTTTCAACTTATGTGAAGGCACACCCAAAGACACTCAGAATGGTGACAGAAGGGGTTCCCAAAACAGTCTTTAGAGAGATGAATACAAAGTCTTCCCATAGCAACAGAGGAGGATATCAGAGGACTTTGTCTGTCTACAGTCAGAAACATGAGTAATGAGCACCTGAACTCATGAGAAGGAAGCACATGAGGAAATTTTAGATGTACCTATTATTGTATATTTGCTATTCCATAAAAGCTAAGCCTCCCCAGTGAATAATCTGGAGGATATTTTACCCACAGGAAGCTGAGACAACCTTTCTCACCCTGAGAGCTGATTGTAGATCCCACTGTTGCCATCACCTCCCAAGGTTACTTTTCTGACAAGCTGATGGCAGCTAATTTCTTTTCAAGCTCTGGCCCCACCAAACAGGAAATGTCAGATAATATACAGTAAAGCACTGCTTGCATGTTTGGAAAACCCAGAGCATGCCATGCCTGTATGAACTGTGCTAAAATGATAACATATCTAAATTACATCCCACCTGGTGTTGCAACCAGCAAGTCACATTTGGGCATTTGTGTTGCTTTAGATGAACTCCCTCCCCTTTGTACTGCTGTTAGGTCCCAGTACTCTGGCAATGTGCTTTGTGAAGCTGTTCAGGGGTCTCTCCTGTGATGAGCTGACATTTTAGCAGTAATGGGAGCTGCTGATAGTGATGGAACTGGAACGTTGTTCTTTGCCTTAAATTTTGTCCATTTTGGTTAACCAGTACACAAGGGCTACTAGGGTGTTTCTTGAATGTAACAAGTAAAGGAGGTAAAGAATCATTTTATTAGGCCACACATTTCTCTTGTGGAAGCTGGAAGTAGCTAAGGCAGACTGTTCAGCTTCTGAAAGCCAATTCCTTTTTTTATTTTACTCTTCCACCTCTGAGAAAGAAAACAGCTCCTAGCTGAAGATGTTTTCCCCCATTTCTCTTAGTACAGTGGGGTAAAGCTCTATGGTTAAGAAATGGCACCACAAAGTGCCTCTATTTTATAGTAGTGCTTTGAGCAGGAAAAGTTAAAACTTTCATGAAAAAGAAAAAATAGGAATTTCTAATATTTGTCTAATGTGATTTCTCCTTATGTTGTAACACTGTTGCAGAGCTCTTGTTTCCCTGAACTGGCCAGAGGATGACACACGGAGGCTGTTTACAAAGGCTGACATTAGGCACAGGAAGTTCATCTCTTTATACTGCCTTTAAAGTTAGAGGTGCTAGAATGGATGACTCAGAGAAGCAGCAGCTGAATTTAGGTGCTCTTGCTTGCCTGCTGAAAGGCCGTAGACAAACTAGGCTGCCTTAAATTGTGAGTGTAACTTCTAATATAAAAAATACTCAAATGGTATATCTTTAAATATGCTCACTATTTTGATCTGTGCCACTGCGCTCACACACTTTGCCAGATGGATGTCTTCTATTTGTCTTCTTCTTCAGTGGTATATCTCAAATGCCAGCTTGAACAGTAAATCTGCTCTAGAGTTACCCATGCTTTATTATTTCAGTTAATAGTCTGTGAAAGATCAGTGGTCTGATAGAGGGCCACAAAACTATTCAGACTAATAAAAGACAGAGAATAATACTGGGGAGAACTTATAAAATGTCCAGCAGGCATTGGTCCAAGGTCACATGCTTATAATAATTTGAAGGACTAGGAGCCAAAATCCTGAAAATTGTCACCATAACCACAACTGGAATTAAGTATCGACCAGTGCCACGGGTAGGATTTCACATAGTAGGATTTTCTGGGTGTTAATCAATTTAATATTTTACCCCTGTGAATCTTGGCTGCTAATGCAAAATGGAGAAGATTATATAGTGCTTGTGGTGTAGAGGCCAGAGGGGTCATCAAGTGCATGAAGGCAGGAGCATGGCATCATCAGGAGACACTGTGCTTGCTACATTTATGTTGGCTGCCTCTCATTGTGCTCAATGTGCAGTTGGTTGGTACATGCCTTATTTACCTGAAGGATTTTGTTTGGTTTTGTTTACTGAGTGAAGTTTACTGAAAAGTCCTTTCAAAGTAAGCATTTTATGGTCCTGAATAGCATGCAGTGTTCTGTCACCATGCATGTCTGAGCAGAACTTGCATCACAGCCCTGGTGTGAGTCCCAGACAATGTAGGAAAACTGTTAACGAGGGTTATGTTTTGTAGATGGGGACTTTGTGTGCTGCTGCACATACCCAGCTAGCAGATTGATAAACCACAAGTTTGTGTTAGCAGTATAGGACAGCTTTTGCATTTTCCACTCACAGCAAGGACAGCATAATGAAAAAAGACACGTAGACTCCAGTCAGTACTGCTTTATGTCTTCTTCTCCTCACAGCTCATGCTCTTTCTTTCCTGAGGTTTGCTCCACTTCATTTTCACCTGCCACCTTGCTGACAGAGCTTCCCTTGCTCTGCAGTGCAGCATCTAGAAGATGGTAGGTTTTTGACTCACCCAGGGTCCTTTCTGATAAACATCTCCACTGTCCAGATTCTCAGAATCATGCTCGGTTGTTTATGAGCAGGACAGCATTTCTTCTTGCTGCTGTGCAGATGCCAAAGCATAACCCCACTGCGGAGATAGAGTAATCAGAATGTGATGTACCTGTGAGATGCTTTTTTGGACAAGAGTGCCTGACTACTGAACAGCTTTTTTTATTATCTTGTCTAGGAAACATTCCTTGTTCCTTGCTGAAGAAGTAACTCTTCCTTCTGCTGTCTTCAGGCACTGGATAGATGGGTGGCAAGTAGGAACAGACAAAGCAATCCTTTTTGTAGTCCTCAGCTACATGCAGTTCTGGGCAGACTTGCAGCTTTCCCTGCATGTGTTTTTAACACAAAGGCATCGAAAGCATAATAGAAAACTGCTGTGGCATAAGTACTAAAAGCAAGTAGACTTTGACTTATGATTTCTGCTGAAGCAGAGCTGCAGCTGTCCATAAAAATTTCAACATGGTGAGTTAGAGCTGAATGCGTAAAAAGTGGTAGTTGGTAGGTGGCCTTATCTCATCTTAATCTGATCTAAACCAAGCCTAAGTGCTGTAGTCTTTGAGGGAATCAAAACATTGGATTTTCCTACATTCAGATGCTCAGTAAACATCTTAGAAGTTACAGTCCCTGATTGTTCACTGAAATATCTGTCTGTTCTTTTTTGCTTTTGAATTTTCCTTCAATACCAAGCTGAAATTCTGATTTCATGCTTTTTGTGCCCCGTGATATAGACACAGAGGAAATGTGCAGTCACAGTCAGCTGTGCCGGTGTGGAAAGCAAAGGAGGGGAACTCTGGATGTGAAGAAAGGTGTGATAGTTGTGTGAAGAAGCGGGTGGACAGAAATGGGGAAGCTCAGCAGAGTGTGAGCACTCAGGGGCTGTGTCAGGCTCTCCTAACGCTGGGCCTCCTCCTGGTTTTGGTGGGGCTCAGGGTGTCAGAAAGTTCTCCAGG
This sequence comes from Nicator chloris, assembly GCA_013400495.1. Taxonomy (NCBI): domain Eukaryota; kingdom Metazoa; phylum Chordata; class Aves; order Passeriformes; family Pycnonotidae; genus Nicator; species Nicator chloris. The sequence goes on from WAAE01022145.1 coordinate 167,436, forward strand.
AGCTACCAGATGCCAGTCATTCAGGCTCTCTCATTTTAGTTACCATGACCAAGCAAGCAGAGTGTGTAAAATGCAGGAGCAGGCACTGCACAGTAGACGTGCTCAGCGGTGTCACACGTAGCAGCCAGCACGGCTTTGTGGGGTCTGTATGGAGCCTCGTGAGCTGCAGCCAGAAAACACTGTGCTGACTTCCCTGTGGCTGAAAAGTTGCTGCACCAGGCAGATACATGTTTGAAAGAAGGCAATTAGGGAAAGCAGCAATTGTAGCACCATCATATACATATCTATTCATATGTGGTTAATAGCATAAGTAACTCTGGCTGTCTTTTGGGAAATTTTGCTCCTTCTGTATGTCATAAGCTAATAACTCTCTGACAACTGAGCCATCAAATTACAATAAAAGAATAGAAAAATATTTTTAAGAGTGAAAATTTTAGCCAGTGTCTGACAATTATGGATGTACTTGCTTTCACTGGAAAAATTATTTAGATAAGAACATGGGACACATCCAGTAGAAGAAAGAAATATGAGCATGTCTGTCACTACAGAAGTACCTGAAAGCGAGGAGTACAGGAAAAGCAGAGATAAAATGGGGTAGAGTTAGAAATTCAAATATTTCAGTAGCATTAACAGCAGATATTCTGTATGTAGCTTATTCTGTATGTAGCTTCTACTCTCAATTTTTTACTTAATAGCATACAGAAAATGAAAATAACTAGATAGTTTTGAAAACTTATTAGATGTTTAAACTCTAAAGCAGAAAGGCCGCTATTGTGTTAAAAGACAAGTATTTTGGCATGTTTCATTTTTCTTGCTCTTAATGCACATCTCCTTTTTGCTCATTCCTATCCTATATGGAAAAACATTGCCATTCTTGTTTCCATGAAGTAATTCAAGGTACATCCCTAGTTCACAATCCAGTTTGGTCATTTGCTCACATTATCAAACACTGTTCTTCATTAGCTAAGGTGTCTGAAAAATCGCCGTGCTTAGTATATTTGTGCGTGCTTCAAAATATTCTAAAACCTTACCATTGTTCTCAGCTTCTAAACTTATAATTCTTCAGTACACTGATTAAAAAAAAAATCACCATGGGATGAAGAAGAAACCCAGTTTCTGCTCAAGGGCCCAGTTTCTGTTCTGAGCCGGCACACGACTTGGGGGCACATTTTGGCAGTTTCTGGAGGGGCTGTGCCAGTGAAGCCGCCTCCCTGGCACAGAGCCGCCACACACCAATGAGCGCCAACAAGGACTCTGGCCAGCAGTGTTTCTGCCCTGTGAGCAGAAAGAAAAGTTTTGGGGTTGGTTTGTCTGTTTGTTTTCCTTTCCGAAGCGTGTTCTGGTCTTTTGATGGCAAGTGCTTTACAAATACTGAATATGATGCTGTGCTTCCCGAGTGAGCAAGTAAATAAGTTTAGTAATGATAGCCGTGGCCTAGTGTGACATTAGTCTGGGCACTGTGCAGTCATAATGAAGGACAGCACTTGTTGTGTAGAACTGCAAAATTTAGGGACAGGAGATCAGACAGCTGCAGCAAAGTTAATCATCAGGAAGGATAAGACTGCATTGGTAAGACTAAAGAGAACTCTCTTGGCACACATTATCTAACCACCATTCTTGTTGGCAACGCCAGGTCAGATAAGGGAAGAGATTAAAATTTAGCTTAGTGGATGTCCTAGAGGTCTGCTTTTCCTGCATATGTAGTGGCAATAGAGTCAATAAGGTTGTCAGGGTCCATACTGGTGATGAAATGGTTGGAGCCTGCACTGTGCCACAAAATACCACAGCTAATGAAGGCCTACTGCCTCCTGTACCAAGATAAATATTTTTGTATTGAAAGTGACTCCTCCACTGGTAGTGTGACTGCCTCCTAAGAAGTGGATCATGTTTTCCTAATCTCTTTCCTTGATGAGCTGCCTAACGAAGTAGAACAACAGCAGAGTCAGCATAAATCTTCATCTAGGTCTTCACTCCACTCATTGTTGCACTAATTATTAATAATTTGCTATGACCAGGTTTTGGATATCTGAGCAATTACAGTGCCATTCATGTGTCCTGGTTTTATACAGAGGCTAGGCCACCGGAGGAATGGCCTTCTCTTTGACAGAAGTTAATAACTTCTACTTTTCCTTACCATCTCCAGGGGCAGAGCTTCAGTGAAATTAAAGAAAATTGATGAGCACCTAAAGGTCTGCAGAGAGATCAAGAAATTGTCCACTTCTGTTCATGGGGCAGTGTTGTTGGGATGGTATTACTTTAGAGCCACTTTGAAAAAATGTATTTACACTGTCTTAAAACCAGACCCTAAGCATTTTTGGGTTTTTTGTTTGTTTGCTAATGGAAAAGGCCACTGAATAATTTATATACATTCACTAAGACACTTTCAGAGGACTAATACTGTCTAGGTTCCAAATATATAAGGATTATTAAAGCCTCATACTAAGGGAACTAAAGAAACTGTTCTCCTGGAAAGGAATTAAATAACAGTTGTGAATATAATTTTTTTATTTATCTTGTTGTGCCTGCAGGCCTTCCTAATCTCTTACTGTACTGACATGCTATAAAGAGGTATTATAGCTCAGAGCCTTGGTAAGGACAGGCTGAACATCCCTGATGGACCAGGGAAGAGAGTAAGAAGAAAGGTCTCTTATTACAGCCTGCACTGGAGCCTATTTATCCAGTAGTTTAATCCTCCTATCAGAAAGGCATTTTGAAGAGCTGTATCTCTTTAATTTCCCTTTCTTTCAAAGGCTGATTCTTTCATAAGAAGAGATGGGGGAACCCATGTGCAAGGAAGGGGGTGGCTGTTCCTTTCTGTGGAGCACAGGGCAGCAGCCCTGGGGCCAGGAGGAGGGAGGGCAGCAGGGAGCAGGGAAAACATGGTAAACCTCTGAAACTCCAGTCCTTTGATGTGGTGGCCAAAACCATCCTGGAGACTGAGTATCTGTGGAGAGGTTGCCACAGCTTGGGAAATCTGGGAGCTCATTGAAACCCAACAGGACAGTAAGGGCTCACCCTTCAAGGACACAGTGAACAAGGGGAGATGCTGTGTACAGCCTTTGCCTTTCTCTCTGATGGACCTAGTCACGGAAGGTCGCTCAGTATTGTTTGACTTTCTCAATTTGAAACACTTTTTGCTCTTGCTTGGAAAATTCACTTTATGGAGGAGGTTTAGAGCCTTAGTGTCTTGGCAGGGTGGAGCTGACGACTGTTGGCTGACTTGGGTTCCCACAGTGACAAGTAGGAAACCAGAAGAGAGATTAATATCTATGGTAGAGCATCATATTTTCTTCCTTAAAACATAGCTAATGCTGAAACAAACCAACAGCCTGTCATGCAATATACACTTTTTTTAAAGGCTAAAACTCTTGGACAAGGTCATAGTTTTCTTTCTTTTTCCCCTTTGCAGAGCTTATAAAGAATTTTGTTTGTTTGTGTGAGGACAGCTACTGCTGTTGGGAGGGGGCACTGCTTCTTTTCACTTCATAACTCTGGTCATAGCTTCATGCAAGGCAAGGCAATCAATGAGGCAGTGCTGTGAGAGCCTGGGGTTGAAAGCTGAACAACTGCAGCAGGAGAATTTTATGACCTGATGGGTTTAAAGCTGCTGGGGGATTTAAATAATATTTTTTATTTTGTCTAATTAATTTTGCAGCATTCTAGTGCAGGGCAATGGATGAGTGATGCTTTGGACAAAAGGACGCTTGTTTGATATGTGTTTTCTTGGAAATAAAGACATACTGGTATCAAATATATTTTGAGACACTGACACCCTTGCTCTTGAGCAATCTCGTTGGTGCAGTCAGATTGCCAGCCCCCTGCCACCCTGCCACCCTGCCACCCTGCCACCCTGCCACCCTGCCCTTAGACTGACATCAGCAGCATAGGCAGGTTGCCACCCACAATATTCATGTGAGGTATGTTCCTCTCAAATCACACTGCACTGCCAAAGCCAAGGGTCAGCAGGAGTCTTATCCACACTTAAATGGCATTTTTGTGGCTCTTTGTTGCTCTCAGGTAACCTGGACACCAAATGTCCCTGGATGCCCACAGGAGCCACAGCATTATTTGTGATGCTTTCTTTGCTTTTAGTGATCAGTGGAGTTGCTGTGTTCAGGGTGTGCTGCTGCTCATCTCCTACTGGCAATAAAGCTTTGTTTTATAAACTGTTCCATCCGCAAGTACTGAGCAGCCAATCTGGGAAAAAGCAAAGGGCAGCATATTTAGGTCAGAAACACAGGGAAACCTGGCAGGGTCTGCTGTGCCTTCTCCTCTCCCCATTTGGTTTCCAGCTGCCATGTCCTGATCATCTCAGTGCTGCAGCACTGCAGCTCCTCTTCCTAAAAGGTAGCAGTAGTAAGAACAGTAGGGCTGGTGCATATTTGCTTCTTATGATGCCCTTCTTCACCTCCTGACAGCCACTTCCCCATATTCACTCTGTGAAGAATCAATAGTTTAAAAATAGAAACAAAGGGAGGAAGGAGAAAGAAAGAACCTGAGACCAGCTTCACCCATGATTTTGAAAAGCCCATTTTCTTTTTAAAACTTTTACCTTATTAGTCATGTTATCACAGGACTCCTTGTTGATGTCTGTGTGTTTTTATATCATTGTAACTGACTTAACTCTCTTTGTTTTTATCTCCTCTTCTCTCCCAGTGGAGTTTTTATACTGTGATTTGGCTTCCATGAAGTCTATACGGCAATTTGTGCAGCAGTTTAGAGCAAAGAATTGTCCACTCCATGTCCTGGTGAATAATGGTGAGTTCTGGTTTTTTCTTCACATATCTGCAGGGAAAGATGTAACAAATGGAGCTCTCATCTATCACTTCACATTTCAAATAGATTATCTGAACCATAGATCAGGTTTCCATAAGGCTGCATTAACTGGTATGTCTTTGTAGAGTCAAATTGCATTTTTTTGAGAGATCGTCAGGTGAGCAGTCTGAACACTTCAATGCCACACCTGCTCATGTTGTTATTGCAAGTTGTGCTCCTTTGCTGTGATTTTTTAGCTCTCCAGCATTAAAAAGACTACAATTATACAAGAATCTGAGCATCTCTAAGAAAAATAGGAAAGGAAAGAGAGGCTGTACTTTATGCTGGTAGGAAACCTGTCTTTTCACCTTTATTTACTTTCTCTCACCTTGTGTTTTTCCTTGTATAAACAATTTTTTACTGTGGGTGGCTGATGAGCGGGGGTGACGGTGTAATCCACCCGAAATATAATCTGGCAAATTATCCAGCAACCTCAGAGAAGTCACTGCAGAGATCCAGGTGCTGCTGGAAAGCTGTTTGTAGAACTGCATCCTAAGTGGTCAGAGCACAAATTAAAAGGACAATATTTATCTTGCATTCATACAAGTTTCAAATGAATCTCATTATTCTTAGGGATTTCAGCTTTTGTTATTCATATACTTGCTATCTAATTTTGTATTATAGCCACAGTATTTTGGAAGCCAGCCTGTACAGTAATTTCCTTCCAGAAACCATGTATGCTCTTTGTGCACTGTCCTAAAGGGGAATTTTCACCTGTCTGTTTAATTAGGGGAAAAACCCACCAGCAACAATTTAGGCTTCTTTCAGAAGCTTTCTGCTGTTATATGCTGCTGTTCTTGTTTTCCCAACTATTTACATATGGTTTTATTAAGACATCCCAGAGAACATTTTCTGTTTTCCTGTGCACACTTCAATCCTAGTGAGAGCAAACCTGCTGCAAATAAATGGGGTTTGTTATATTCATTGATGCCTTAAAGAGCTCTCAGTAACACAAGTAAATACTGTAATGAAAATTCAAGTGTTTTTCATTTGCTGATTGTTATGAAACATTTGTGAAATGTTCAGTTAAGAGTTCATTTTTCTTTGATTAGTCAAAAAAGCCTACCATTATTATTTTAATCATGCAATAATTAGAGGTGAATATTTCAGCCTAGTTATAGTTAATTAGTGGATATTTAAGCCTAGTTACAGAGCCTTTCCAGATTTACTTTTAAACATGCAGAGTAAAAAAGCAGCATTTTGTGGGAAAAGGGGTTTTTAATTCTATGCATCCATCAGGCATCCCCTGCCCTGCACTGCTTTTCAGCATGAGCAAAGCCAGCATTGTCAGCAGGGGCTTGGAGGCCTGTTGGGGGAAAAATGATGAGGCTGAAGCCACTGGAAAGTCCTCTGGAATCCAGGATTTTTTTTCTGCCCTAGCTGCTGATGAATTGGGTTGGATGAAAATTAAATGTGTCTTCTTATCCAAGAAAAAAGTTGTATGAAAATGGTTCTCCTAATGTCCCTAATATGTTACAAGGCCAAACAATGTAAGCACAAAACCTCTTTTAAGAAAGGAGCTTGAGACTAAAATTTGCCTGCTTCAGTCTATGTATTTGTGACTTGCTACAAAGTAGTTCGATTTCATTTATGCTTTTTTACAAAATACAGTTGGCAAGAGAAATCTGTTGTTTGAGAAATCCTTTTAGAATCTACAATGAAATGGATGGTCCAAGTCACTTTTTTGCCTTAACAGAATCACATACAAAGCACAGGTAAAGAATCCCATAGAATTGGGTTAGTCTCTGGCCATTGCCTGGCAATGACTCCACTTGTGAATGCTCTTTCCCACATTCTTTTTTCTTTTTTTTTTCTTTTTTTTTTTTTAAATGGTCTTTTTATTTGCTTTTGTAAATAATCTGTAGCATTTAGTTTTGTTCCTAGTAACTTTCACTAGTAACTTTTGTTTCATAGTGAAAGCCCAAGTGTTTCCTTGCTACATAAGAACAAAATGAAAATACCTAATAGAGGAGAAATGGCCTGGTGCAAAAACCACCAGTATTGAGCACAATCAAGACAAGTGCTGACATCTGGGCTGTGTGGATGGCTTTTCTTTTTCCCCTTCCCTTCCTCTTTCCTCTTATTTTTCTTTTTTTTTCTTTTTTTTTTTTTTGTTTTGTTTGTTTGTTTGTTTGGGTGTTTTGTTTTGGTGTTGTTTTGTTTTTGTTGTTTCAATGCACTAAGGAGGATGATTCAGTCCATCATGGACTGCAGAGCTGGAAGCACTGCTCTCTCAAAAACCTCATCACAGCTGCCTGTTCCACTGCCTTTCCCACAGGTTTTGAAAATTAGACTTTGTGTTCGTCCCATGACTTCTGAATCAAACTATCAGCAAGCCAGTAAAATTTTTACTTCTCTCTTCATAGAACCAAGCATTTTATTATCAGGGCTGTACTCTTCTGTTACATTTAGTGCAAAAATGTAAGCACTGTTACACTGAAATTTTTGCACTACATACCAGTATTATTTAATTGCTTAAATCTAAATCTTTTAAATTAATTTATATAACTGTGTGTATATGTCAGTGAACCTTCCACATATGATCTCCATGGATATGTATCCCATATGTATGTGATATGATGATATTTGTTGAGGATTTGTGCAAACCTGTCAAAAAGCCAAACATTTGAAAATGACTTGGTAAAGTGCCAACATTTTACAAGAATGCACGCTATGAAATTAACATTGAAATATTATTAAAGACAAGGGATCTCATGTGAATTAATGTACTAAATAAATAAGCAATACTACATCTGACCTAAGATTGTTATGAAATTCAGCAGTTTTTAAGGTCACTGGCAATTTAAAAAAAAAAAAAAGTCTCTTCATCACTTGCTCTCTATCCCTTACCTAACTCAAGGATTTGGTTGGAAATTAAATTGATACTAAAATCCGTAGTTTCAAAGTATTCTCCTAGAGCTGAACATCCAGGTCCCACAATAATCATGTGGAAGTTTAGGTATCCAACTAAATGGAGATTAGTGCATTAGTCACCTCCCTTTTTGTCATAGCTTATTTTAGCATGTACATTTAACTTTCTAATTTCTAATTTAAAAGGAAAAATTTGGTTGAATGCACGCATTATTACAGCTGACAAATAAGGGCCTGTTTTTCCATTACTATGCTTTCTGCATCAGTAATGTGCATGCTCAGCTCTTGGTTTTTAAAACAAACAAAACATATTAAAAATGCAAATAGAGTATTATATAAACTTTTTTTTAAATATAATGTGCTAGTGCTAAACAGAGAAAAATGCTATGACATAGAAAACAAATTCATTTTCTGGAGAAAACAAGAAGTAAGCTAAATGGTTGAACTGTGAGCCACAGAAAGAGGGATGCAGCACAAGCAGTGCAGAAAGCTTTATCTGACAGAGGTCAGAATAATGTGTCTTCTACTCTGCTAATTAGCAATTGGGTGCTAATTTTTAGCTTTGTTTTGGAAAGAACTGTGTCTTTGTACAGCTAAAATGCATTTAGCAAATTACAGCATGTGCACACTAGTGTTAATTATTTAATACATTCCTAAAAATGGCATTGCTGTTAAAATGCATTAGAAAGTCTGCTGTCTTCTTGTGGTTGAAAAAGAGACAGATACTAAGACACTTTGTAAAATCTCATGACTAGTAATCTCTGTTTCATGTCAGAGATGCTTTTTTCTAACCTTGAAGGCAGTCATTTTCTCTGTGTGCTGGAACTGTTTCTCAGCACATTGTAGTTAATGTTTTTGCTTGTATGTTTTTACACTACTTAATGATCTTAAAATAAACAGAGGCAACACAAAAGTCACAAAAATTTAATGACACCAGAATACCTTTGGTTGCCAAACATGCACTGTCTAGCTCATTAACAATGAAATGCCAACTTAGAGATGTCAGGCTATTATTAGCCTACTGCAGACAGATTACAGTTAATATATTTCAGACATATTAAGATATATTTCAGATATCTAAGCCAAATTAAAATCGATATTCCTGAACTGCTAGCTAATTCAGATGGTCATGTTTGCTACTTCGTGGATCATCTGAGAAATTATCAGTTTCTTGATGGAATGAATAAGTCTGTATGAGCTTACCTCTTCAGTTCCTAGAGCACATTAAAAGCTGTATCAGTAGCTGAGTATGTGAAATACATATATTTCCTTGTGTTACCCACACACAATCCAGCCATGTGCAGGTCAGCCATAATCTTTGCCAGGAGTCCTTTGAAGAGTCCCATGGATGCCGTCATGGTTCATCATATGTTAAACTATCCTTGCATTTGAGTATTTGCAGGATCAGATCTTCAGAAGAAGAGTGAAATTTGAGGGCTGTTAACAAGGGCATATATCAAATGCAAACAATTCTATGCATACTTACCTACTCACAGGTCGTATTTATGAGCTGAATTTATTAATAGTTAAATTGTTTGAAATTATCACAGCGGGATCTATGAGAAGATCCTGTCCCACTGGATTAAGTAAGAGCCAGCTCCCTTGCCTGTAGCAGCTGCAAGCTACACTGACTGTTCTGATGAAAAGGAAAGAAACCTCAGAGATGTGGAAAATCACTGCAGAAGGCCTTGAGGGAAACTTAGTGAGGATTGCTGTTATTCCAGTGAAACTTGGATTTCATTGAAATTAATGCTTCTCCTCCAGCCACACAGGGAAGCTGTGGTGAACTCAGGATATGATATTTCATTAAAGTTCTTCCAGTGTCTTGCTTACAACATCACATTTCACCTTTATCCTTCCTCAAAGAAAAATTAGAACAATACCCAAGCAAAGCTGTGATGGAAAAGGTATAGAGGGATAGGGACAAAGAGAGAAGGGGATGAACAGAAGAGCAAATAGCCTTTACCTCTGTGTAATGGATGATAAGTACTAGATGTCATGGAAGAGCTGGGCCTTTGGAAGATGGTTTTACCTGGAAAAGTTAATTTGAGGTGATGGAGAGATTGGCTTACAATGGATCTTGCATACATGGTGGGAAAAACTGGAAGATTCATAAGGACCTTCATATGCAGTATTAACATGTTCTAAAATTAGAAGAAACTCTCAGAGCCATTTTTTTTTTTTTTTAATGAAGTTCAGTGCATGACAGGTGCCATCTTCTCAGACTTTTCAGAAGAGATCATCTTTTAAGGGAGCTGACTGTGGGGAGGCTGGCTGCTCACACACTGCTCTTCACAGGTGTCAGGTGCCTTGGGTACTGCAAGTAACTTATCTGGGCACATGTGTCAGAGCACCATGACATTGCTGACAGTACCCAGCCTGGCTCATTCAGAGCAAATGAGGGTTGTGCAATGCCCACATTTATCTGGCATGTGGACTTCTAGCAGCAGTCATCAGCTAGAGATTTTATTATACTTGAATAGCACTTTTGTCTGCCAGAATTATATGTATCTTATAAGAAGATGTCAGATTTCCTATAAAAGGTTTATTTTTTATTGGAAGAACTAATAAGTTAGAAGGGTAACCTTAGACTCTTCTGACTTTCAAAGAGTAAGGATTTCATTCATGAAAATCCTGACTTTTGTTTGATATTATCTTTGTCTTTCTGATTATTTCCAAAGCTTTTTTCTCTGTCTGTGATATCAAACACTTTGTGGAAGGGGAAATATCTCAGGCTCCACATGCTGCAGGTTTTTCACCCGTTTGCTTTTATGTCTTGAATGTTAACATTTTATCAGTGGAAGACAGATACAAAATTCAGCTACTGATGGATTAGGAAACCCAACCGGTTCTACTTAAGTGTGTGGAACATTTGCCATTAGCTTTTCTGAAAGGCAGGAGTGAACCATGTTTTATTTTTGCTTAATCCTTTCATAGCTTTTAGGTAAAAAAATATTTTAAATACAAATTGCAAACTGAAATATTTTACTTCTGAGAGAATATCCTATTGAATTAGAAAGCTGTGACTGACTTTCCCATTTTCTGATTGTGCGTGGGCTAACTCACCATTGTGCCAACTCATATAATCAAACAGTTACTGAGAATATTTTTAGGATACAAAGGGTTTTTTTGAACCAGACCTAATTAGGAATGCTCTGGTTTATTTTAGTGTAAAATCAAATCCTTGGTTGTGGAATGTATTTACTTTTTTTAACTGACACATTTTCCAAGGAACTAGCTTGTGCTGTGTTCACATGTAGTGATGTGACTGATTCAGAATGTGAATCTGTTCTTAGGGAGATGTTACAGCTGGTTTGGTTATGTCCTGAACCTACCAAGATTTGGTTGTTGTTCTCACAATCCTTGATTGTGCATTGCCTGCATTTTTTTCCTTTTCTTTTCTTTAACCTACTGAGAAACTAAGAAGGACACATTGCTTTATCTTGTTTTTTCTGGAAAGACACATTGCTTTATCTTCTTTGGCACAGCTAATATAGTGCACTTCTCCCTTGTGAACATCATAGGTGGGTCTGGCAGTACCAGCAGGAGACATTAGTCAGTTTTCAGTTCCTTACTACTTAGCCAAACTTTTAGTGTTTGGGCTAAGAGTTTCCCTGCCAAGTATTTGCGTTAGGATGGCTTTTTTTTTCTTTATTTTATTTTGTAATGCCAGATAAAACAGTTTATCTGTTTCCAGCAATGATAAGACAAACATCTCAGGAGGTTGTTTTTTTTTAATGTCAAATTATGGTAAGGTTTTTCATAAAGGCTGTGGTGTTGTCACAGTGTGGAAGTGATTGCAGACAAGATCTTGCCTTTGTGTCAGTGGTGGCTGCATCTTTTGCCACATATGGAATATTCCCCTGATGGGTCAAGTCTGCTAAACACTGCACTTTGTAAGCCACCTTTTATGTGTTCCTCATGGAATATTTTGCCTATACCAAACATATCCCAAGTCAAGCCTGAGCAGGTCTTTCTGCCTGAATCACAGCTCTGAGCTCTGGGGGCAGGTGCTGCGTGCAGGCAAATGCACCAGCATCCCATCTGCTCTTCCTGGCTGCCTCTGAGCTTGGTGGAGATGGGCACTGGGTCTCACTTCAGGCTCCTCCAGTCTCTGCACTCTCCAGACTGGTGGCCTCAGTCTTCCATGATCTTCTGTGACAAGTTCCTGTCCCATAAATAATAGATTGTGAAGAGTTGGTGGGTGGGAGGAACAGGACAGTTAGTTGGGAACCATCAGGATGATAGAAACCTTGATTGTAAAACATATGAATTTTCTAATTAAAAGACTTTTATAGAGAATTAAACTATGAACATAGCATATATTCTGGTTAAACAGCAGAAAATTAATAAAAGAGCAAGTACTGAGGTGGAGCTGGCGTGGGTAGTGAGGATGAAGAGAGTCATGAGGTATGTTTGAACTGTAGGAGATGCCTCAGTCACGTTGCAAATGCTTAGATACCATATAATTCACAAGGATCAAATCCTTAACCTTGAAGACTGGAGGCTCTGTTGGGTACTGTGATTCAATCTTTTCTCCATGAGGGCATTCTTGACTGATCTGTTTCTTGCAAGTTTACTGATATTTGACAGAGACAAGAATTATCTCTCCTGATGGAGAAGGGATTGAAACCTCTCTTCTGCTTGATCACCCACTTCGAAGTAACTTGTACAAAGAAACTTGTAACTTAGCCACAGCTGGATGAGACTGAAGGGGGGATGGAGAAGCTGGGAGGAGCCTCAGAGCCACGGATCATGGCTCCAGCAGGAAACAATCCTCAGCAGCGAGGGGAGGGTGAGCCAGGTGTGTGACAGGCAGATGCCTGCAGGGTGCAGAGTGATGTGGGATTGAGACACAAAGGAGCTACAGTGGCTGGGTAAGAGAATTGGGGAGAAGGCACTTAACCATTTGCAGGGAAGTAGAGAGGTGGATGGAGCTGATATACATGTCTGGGGCTGAACCTCTCCCCCTCCTCCCTTAACACATGCAGTTCCTTGATAAGATCAGCATGGGATCACAGGATTGTGGGGTAAGGGAGGAGGGGAGGCTGGGAAGCAGAACACTGTCATAGGTTCATCGTGGCCGTGCATTTTGCCTGGCACAGGGAGTTGGGGAAGCTGTCAGGAAAGGTAATCAGAAAAGGCAATGGGTGGTACAGAGCATCTTGGGAGAAGAGAGCAGGAGGTGAGAGCTCATAGAAACTTGTTCAGTGCTGGAGCAGAGGCTCAGGCAGACTCCTATGGAGAAGATGTCCTGGGATGAGGTAGGAGAGACCTAATCCTCGGGAGATGGTTCTTCTCCACAACTCCAGCTCGGTCCCTGTCCTTTATCAGACCCGTTTTCACAGTGACCAGTACCTTCCAGGAAAGTTCCATGCACAGGACATCGTTTCAGTGCTGATGCCAGACAGACTAACAGGTGTCTTTGCATCTCTCCAAGGGTCAAATGCATTGGTGTGGTATCTGTGTGTCATCCAGGTTTCATTCTTATGCCATGGGGTAAAAGCTCTTGCTTTGCTTCATTTTCTTCCCATTTGGCTTTGGAAACTTGCACACACATATATAAAAAGCTCCAAAAGACATTAGGAAATGCAAGAGTCTAAGCTCCCTCTGGGGAGACAGGGAGTAAGACAAAAGCATTGGAAAACTGCACCAAGTTTCATCTGTGTTTTTGTGCTTTACTGCTAAACTGTTAGGATTTTTACCTTTCCAGTTCTCCTACACTGTTAATCTGGCTTCTGTGTGTGGTCCTGTCAAGACTCAGAACACTTTCCTGGGCCACCAGTAGGCACATGGCATACCTGTAGCACTGGACTCTGGGTTAGGGATGTGGCTTAGCAGGCGACTACGTCACAGCCTCTACAGCAGTGCTGCAAATTCACTGCTCTCCAGGCCAGATGAAGCAGGAAGAAGCAGTATCTGTAAGAAGCAGTCATGTGGGCACAGTTGTGCCTCCAGTAAGCACTTCTGGGGGCAATTCTTGCAATAAGGCATTTCATGTTCTTGTTGCTCACTAGCCAGGAGAGACCTACAGGGCAGGCATACTCTGGGAGGGCATAGCCCAACCGAATGGGGTGGAACAAGCAATCTGGTATAGGCAGCCTAGCCAGGGCACGCTGCTGTGTGGTTCTTCTGCTCAGGTGAGAAGTGGGCTATGCTATTGTACCTGTAGATACACCCAGAGGTGTTTTGCTGCATGGGTGTGCAGGACAGAGCAGTTTTGACATTCTGTGAAGTGGGGTGGGTTGCCCCTGTGGCTGCACTCGTGGCATTGGAAGTGCTGCTAAAGGCAGCAGCTAAGACAGTGCAAAGCCTGTACTGGGGAAGGGCTTTGTGCTTTACTGGAAGTAACTGTCTCCTGGCTTTTCCCCTTGGGAACATTTTTGGTACAGTGTGTATCTCTTCCTTGTAAATAGGAAGAACTGGGTGAATGTGATTATAAAGGTTCACCTCCTGCTGTGAAGGTGTTATGTGTAAGTGTTTGTGGCTGACCTATTGATTTATCTGCCCAGCCTTTGGCTGTCTGGAGATAAAAGGACTTGTGTGAGGGGAATCTGCCTCCAAACCTGCTTCTGTGAGCCTGGCTGGGAGGGCTGACATTTTGTTCTGTATCTGAAAAAGAGATTTTAAATTTTTCTTTTGTAGTGAGTTTGAGAGAACTGACTTTAAAAACCTGGAAGTAGCTCACTGTAAATAAATCCAGATGAGTGAAATACTTGTATTTTTACAGCTCTTAAAACACATTTTATAATGGAGATGAAGGACGTCTTTGCAGTGGGAGGTATGGGAGGTAGAGCAATATTTGTCATCATTTGCAGTACGAGCAGGCATAGCACAAATTCTCCTGTATAATTCAATAAAAATTGGGTATGTCTGGCCTATAATATTTACAACTATCATAATTTTTTCTTGTTATGCTGCATGCAGTGTCGGATCCATTTTGTTCTTTAAATTACACGAGATAGATCAGAAACCAAGAGTTTCATTACAAACTTTTATAGAAAATCATCATAAATTCCTGCTTACAAAGGCAACTCTCTTGAAGTGTATTCATTCTTTGAGTGAGAAATACGATTATTGCCTAGTCATAGCATTAAAAAAGCAATATAATTTTTGTTATTCATTAAAGCTAATTAAAAATGTGTATAATTTGAACATATTACAATAAACACAGAACTGCAGCACACTGGAATGTATTACTGTATCTATAAGAACAGTTATTCAGCATAGTTTTGCAGAAAAATATTTTCCTCATTCTAATTTATTATTATTATACCTCTGCAAAATCACACATCCATATTTTGTTTAGTCAGTTTTGTGTTCTCATACTCTCAGTCTTTTGCCAGAATATTTCAGCAACAGTTAATCACTTACAAAATAGAAGTTCATGTTCAGTGTACTTATGAATTTATTTTCTTATGCCAGTGATAGTTTAAAAACGGAATCTTCTGGAGACAATCCAGCTAAATCACGAGGAAAAACATATAAGAAGGTTATATCAGAACTGAGGTGTTTGGCATTACTGCTTTGTGTGCTGCCACTTCAAATTTCACATACGCTCTGAAGAAATCATAAGGGTGACTGTTGATAATTAAAATCAGGAGGATACTGAGTTGTTTGAATTCCATACCAGAAGAATAAGCACAATCATTCTTAGTTTACAATGAAAAGATAAGGCATTTGTTAATGTTTCAAGTAGTATTGGATTAGTTCAAAGAATTAAAAGTAGAACCAGCTTTCATTTTTGAGTTAACATTTGGGACCCTTACGTAAAGCTGATGATGTTGCTGGAGAAGAGAAAATCAATAGCATGCCACTTTTAGTATCTACTGAATGTTAGGTAGTTAATAATTTAAAAAAGAGAGCTTGCTGCTACACTTACAAGGTTTTCCCTTTTGTTAAGGCAGGAGACAGGTTCAGTTGCCTGTTGGGTATTCCTCTGTATGCTCACTTTTAGTGAATTAAAAATGCCTTTTCCTCAAATTAGAGTAACTGCCCTCAGACTACAGGGCAAGATTTTTTTTTGACAGCCTTGATATAAACTACCTGAAAGATGAGAGCCTTTAAAAAAAAAAACAAAAAAAACCAAAAAAACTCTTTCAAAGGTGTTTTGGCTTAACATTATTTGAACAGCTCTTGAAGACAAAAAGGGAATTGTAGTAGCATCAGATGCAGGCAGAGGTGATTGTGCCTGCTCAAGGACTTGACCAGAATTTCTACTCAGGGGATGCTCTTGAAGAATGAACAAAAGAATATTGGGGAGTGTGCATCTTTACAGTTGTGCATTGTGTAAATGAAAATTTTTTCTGTCTCCTGACATGAGCTCAGATCTGTTTCTTTGCTTCCAGGATGTACAGCACAGATGGTGGAGACTAATTGGGGTAGAGGGCAAAGCCTCTATGTGTTCTTGAAATCCTGTGCCTCTCTGGAGGTGGAGGGTGAAGTTGCTGTGGCACAGGCATCCTCAGGGCTGATGTGAGCGATGGCAGCCTCCCTGTGTTTGCCTGCTGGTCATGATGCAAAGCTGAACGGCTGTAGCAGCTGTCTAACACTCTTCTCTCAGGACATATTTCTCCATCCCTCCATCTGACTCAACCAACAGAAATGTGTCTGTGCATGGAAGGGTTCTATATCAAGCCCTGCAGCAATCCCAGCAGATGCAGGAGCAGGATTTGGCGTGCAGATCCGCCTTGCTGTGCCGAGGCTCTTTTATATTGGCTGCCTTTCTTGGGCTTGTATTTTACCAGTGTTGCTGCAAACAGAACTCTGGCAAACGGCTTCCTTTCACCTTTTCCAAGTGTCAGAGCTTTGGAGGGCAGGATGGCCTCAGAGATATGCAAATCATTTCCTTGTACTAGCCCTGGTGCTCAGAGATGTGGCAATGTTTTCATCTGCCCTCCAACAGCTCATGTTGAGTTCTGTCTGTGCTAAAACTTGCTCTGTAGCAGGCTGAGACTTTGTCTGGGAGCTTGGGGTTTGTTCCATCCCCAAGACATTCCCATCCTATCCTTCTTCCCAGAAAACAAGAAAAAGTCACAGCTGGGCTTGTCTTGCATTTGTATCTGTCTGTAACTTTCATGCCAGTTCTCAGTCCCAGCCACTGTTGCAGATGTGATTATATACAGTTTACAGCAGTAAATTACACAGGGAGATGTTAATCAGCTTTTGTGGAGCCACATCATGTAATTTGGGTTGTGTTTCTTTCACTCTACCACCAGTCAACGTTATTCATGTTCAGTCTTAAGTTCTCCATTTGCAGGTAACACTGTGTTCCACCCAAATCTTTTGTTTTCTCTGTGGTCTTCTTGAGTTTCTTCCCCTCCCACTGCTTCTCCAGTTGCTCCATTAAGCAGTAAGAAGCCACAGGGGAATCCCTATGGGTATTTACCATAGTAAAAAAGATCCCAAAAATATCTCTCCTTCAGCCCAAGAGGCAGTAACCAAGCAGGAGTGTCAAGTGGCAGGAGCCTCCAAAGCAGCGATGTAGATGCACAGGATGTGCAATTTAAAATGGTCATTTATTGTGCAGGTCAGGATGACACCAGGAAGTGGGATATTAAAGGCTTTTCAGTAGGCACATGGAATAGCCTGAGGATGAAGTGACACTCTCTCATGTCTTGTGTGCAGAGGTGGTCTTTCTGCTCTATCATATTTATGGGTGTTAGAGAGAGGCATCCTACAACAGGATTCTCCATGCGTTATGTCCATCTACATTTAAATGACAAAGGTCATGTCTACTTGTACAGTAATTAAATTTTAATAACATAAGAATAATTTATAGCATTCAATCTACGCTATAATTGAGCAGGGTAACCATCCCTCACACAGCCTCAGTACATGATATAATTTATGCATGAGCTCAGAATTCTCTGCAAGATGCTGAAATCAACATTGCATGTGGATACTTATTTTAGACACTGAGTTTGAAAATTGTGGTTTGTGGAAATTTATGCAAAAATATTGCCAAAATAAGCATTGAAAACCTAATTTCAATATGCAGCTGCTTGTAAGCATGGTAATTAAGATATATTGGGTAAATTTACTACATCTGTTCTCACCCACACCAGTGAGACAGAAGTTGCAGATTTCAGATGTAGATTCACCAGAGCTTTAAACTCCAGCCAGGACCCAGGAGAAGGCTGTCTGGGACAGCAGGTCTCCTGCTTGGCCTGGCCTTGTCTCCCCTGCTCAGAGCTTTGATGGAGGGAATGTTACTGGGATGGCCCAGCTCCCACCTCTTGAAAACACTTTTCACAAATGAACTCACAGTCCTGCAGGGAGGGAGGGAGAGAGTCAATCAGCACGTTATCTGGATAAGGAAAGTAAAGTGGGGGTTTAGACATTTTTCTTGTCAGAAATCAATCAGTTTCGACTTTACATGCCATCACCAGTCACTCACTGCTCCAAATGTTGTGTTTAGCCTCTGCAGCAGGAGATTCGTACTCCTTCTAGCTTGCTGCTCCTCTGAAATAAATCAACAGGTTTTACCTCTACTTTTTCCTCCAGCTGGGGTGATGCTGGTCCCTGAAAAGAAGACAGAGGATGGGTTTGAGGAGCACTTCGGCTTGAACTACTTGGGACACTTCCTGTTGACTAACCTCCTCTTGGATACGCTGAAGCAATCAGGAACGCACAGTCACAACGCTAGGATCATCACTGTCTCATCAGCCACCCATTACGTAGGCAAATTGCACCTAAACGACTTACAAAGCAGGTACCCATCCCTTTTTGGTATTCACTGATCTGTAGTAACCGTGTGCAGATAAAACTACAAGAGAATTATTACTGACTACTGAATGAGGTGGGGTTTTGTTGCTTTTTTTTTTTTTTAATACAATTTATGGTGCTTCTCAAGCACTCGCTTAATATATTTAATATTTGATCAAAGCTTGCAGCCTCGAGCCAAAGGTACAAATAATTTATAGATTCAGAACGGCGTCTTATATTCTGGACTTTGAAAACCTCGCTTTGCTTTCTGATGCTTACGCTGCGGTGATGCTTGTGGTGCGCGCAGCGCCGGGACTCGCCACTGCCTGCTCAGGGAGACGCTCCATGGCCGGCATGTTTCGAAACGGCTTGTGTGGATGCTAACAGACATCGTCCCCAGGAGGATGCGTGCACAGAGCCGCTGCCCTGAGATGAGCTCAGACAGCCGCCCGTGGCTGCTCGCTGCCTGCCCGCCGAGCAGGGACTCCGGCTCGTCCCTCCCGCCCAGCTGCCGCAGCTGCTCTCTGCCGCCTGCTGCTCCTTCCCGCCCGGCAGCCCTGCCCACAGCTCCCTCTGCCCTGGCCTCCGCCTCGTCCTGCTCCGCTCCTGACATCCCACGCCTCTCCGGTGGCTTCCCTCACGGCCCTGCTCCAGCTTCCCCCACCCACCGCCCGGGCCCAGGCTGTGTCATCCTGCCTGTCCCTGTCCCTGTCCCTGTCCCTGTCCCTGTCCCTGTCCCTGTCCCTGTCCCTGTCCCTGTCCCACCCCTGCGGTCCTTGCCCTCTCACACACCAGCCCGGCGATTCACTGCCAACGCCAAACCCTGGCCTGTGCCTGTGTCACCCCCTGTGCTCCCCCAGAGCTTATTGAGATCCGGATTGTGGCCACCCTGGCTTTCTAATCCAGTAAAATGGGCTTAAGTGCATGGATGACTTCTGAACTCCTGCTTTCATCTAAGAAAACTGGATGAATGTCTGTGGGATATTTCTAACATTAGCAAGACATCAAATGACTCAGTAAATGTCTCTGGTATCATACAGGAACCATGTGGAGTGATTTGGTTAGTGGAGGAACATGCAGGGTAACTGAGATGATTTTCCAAATTTCCCCATGCAGTCATGCGTGGCAATTACGTGCTCACTGACAGGCTCAAGCAGAGCTGCCTTCCCGTGGGCTCCAGAGAGCTCCTGCCTGCTGCATGGAGCCAATCTGACTCCTGTGTCATTTCCATGAACATCTGTCTCCATCCTTTGACAGGGACTTCAGCAGGTGATCAGAGGTACCTGGCCCAAGGTTTCATTTCCGAACAAAGACTGAAATTAGAGGGCTGGGCTGTTTCCACTGCAGACATTTTACATATGAATGCTGCATTAGGCATGTCAAACTTCTGATTACATATTGTGGCATCAGTTTTATTACAAGCCATTGTTTAAACCTCTGCAGGGTACTCACAATTTAATCTCTTGCTTGTAAAACAACCGTAGGAAATTACCCTTACTCTTCACTTGATGTATGTATTCATTGTTTGTGATGAGCATGTGCTGCATGCACCAGGTGAGGGGGCTAAGGGGATTAGTATTTCTTTGGGCTAAAGTGTGGAATGAAGAATTAAATGTGACTCTTCTGTGTCTCTAGATAACTGTAATTTCCTTGATTATAGCAAGGCCTTGTACTGTGCCTCTTTAATTTAGGATCATCTCTATCTTTGATTTATCATTACTAACTCATGCTTTAAGGGAACCAGAAATGTTTCGGTTTGGAAAGTTAGGGTTGAGCAAGAACATGATAAAAAATACTAAAAAATAGTAATATACCAGTGAGATTTACCTGCAGCTTTTGTGTCCTTTACATTTCAACATTATTGATGTAAGGGCCATAAAGGATGACAGACTCTGACTGATTTTGCCTGCTCATTCCCACACAGATGTTCTGAATCATTCAGGGACAGCAGTGGTGCCTGCACATATGCACACTGGTGAAACCTAGAGTGGGCTGTAAATTCAAGTCCAAACCTTTCCTTGGTTCAGGTGTAAAAAGATGCTCCTGGGTTTTGTTTTTTTTTTCAGCCTAACTGCCAATAAGCCCCCACTCAGGTGAATAGTTTGACATCACCATAAATATATTGTGCTGCAAAAACCAGTGAGATCACTTGTGTGTTTGAGTGTGTCCCTACAGCATGAGCAGGGGTTTAGCAGGAGGACTGCTGGGGGGTATCACACCCAGGCATTGCCTACTCCACAGGGCCCTGGAGATGCCTTGTGATTCAGAGCAACATTCCAGAGCTTTAATGGATGTAGTAAAGACACCCATGGTCAACAGTTTCCTGGTGATGCCATGCCTTATTTTTGCTGCTTGTGTGAATGGGAAATAATTCTAAAAAAATTCTGCTTTTTTTTTTTTCTTTATTTTGCACCAGTTGGCCATAATTCATTTACGACTTGGGTGTATGTTCCCAGATTGGCTGGTAGTCCTAACCTAGCAGGAAAGCAGCAAAACCATCTGGAGTCATTACTGGAGAAAGAAGGGTTGTACTCTGTGCTGGGGAAATTATGCTGGCAGCAGGCTGAATTGTTTACCACATTCTTGTCCCATTATTCCTAGATGCTGGTTGGGCTAGTGTCCTGACTAGAGGTGAGTGACAGTACTGGAGCAGGAATTCACCCATCAGGCATGGCAGAGAAGGAAAGGTAGAAGACTTGTCTTGACTTATAGGAGGCAGTAAAGTGAGGTTCAGTTCTCTGCTTTACCACAGACTTTTCTGTGGAATCCTTCTCTTGCCCAGGAGACTCTGGGTTGGCAGTCGCATTGTGACCATTTCTCCTCATTGCTTGTGCTTGCTGCTGAGAGCTCTGATCTGAAACCAGACATCATCCATAGCAGTGATCACAGGGCAACCGCATAAAAAACAATTGTTGGAAGACCTGTCCCATGAGCAGTGTTAAATGAAGCTTGTGTTGCTGTCCTCCATGTTTCCCCCATGTTTTTTTTCCTGCCATCTTACCAACCTGATTGATCCATGTTGCTCTGGTTAGCTCTTTTCAGTGGGATGGTTAATTTAAATTTGTCCTTTTGCATTTTACATTATTTTCCTTCCTTTGTTGTCTCTTTCTTCATGCTTGCCTGCACCTTCATCTGTGTCTTTTGAGTTTTTTGTGTTTGAATTGCCTTTTCCCTCCCTATCTCACTTTTTTTTTTCCTTTGAGGCTGTCATTTCTACCCACCAGTTTATCTCCTCCTCTCCATTTATCTTCCTCTTATCTTTACCTCCTAGCCCCTCTCCTATGTCTTCCCTAGGAATGCCATTTCTCCCCCTTCCTGCCCCTCCTCTTCACACACACACACACCAGGGGAAGAGACATGGTATGGGTACATCAAGGCAGGACAGAGCTTGTTCCAAACAGGCAGGGCACAGCTTGTTTCATGTGTGTTATTGAAAATGCAAACGCACAAGAGCACTGACTGTTCTCCCAGTTCTTTTGCTGAAGGACATATATGAAGAACATCAAACACCTTTGTGGTCTGTTAGATCCAGACCACTTTCAACAGCAATCACATGAGTCGACAAGGGGATCCCTAAGGCAAATCATTCTCCTTCATCCCCGCTTTGAACACGACTGTTTTCAGGAGGTGAAAGTTTAAGAGAAACACAAGCTATCTGCAAGCATTTCCACAGTGGTGATTTCAGCAATTGCATGCAGAGGGTAGTACACTATGTGCTCCAGCAGCACAGCTAGCATGGCCTTTTTTCTCTGTTGCCTCCCTCAAATAATACTTTCTAAACTGAGAGGAGAAAAAAGAAATATGTTCATGAGAGAATATGGCTGTCTGGTTTTAGCAAAAGCTTAAAGAATAATGTACCATCCACTTGGGTTGAGATAGGCTTGAGCAGTGCACTGGAGTTCGTGGTGGTCTTTCAAGGCTGAGCTGTAGGACACTCCTCTGGGTGCTCTACCTGCCAAAGAAAGAAGGTACTTTTAAGAAAATAAAGAAAAAAAACCACCATATTCTCTTTCCCAGGCTGTGGATCACACTTGAATGTGCTCCTTTCCCAGGGGTTAGCATCTTTGTGTGTTCTGTCTAGCTTTTTCTCCATGACTAACTATTCCTTTCATCATCCTCTCTTTTTGCATACCAAATGGGCCCTGTAATGCTGTGAATCACAGATCTATGAACTCCCCAGCCACAGTAACACAGCTCCTTTTTATGGTTCACATCTCTTGTATATTCAAGAACAGTTAGTCACACTTTTCTGCTCTCTTTCCTCTGCTCTCCAACTGCAGAAGGAGCTGATTTTTTTTTTAACTCTCCAAGCTGACTATAATATATTAGATATAATTTCTGTATTTTTCCCTGTAGCCCTAGTGCATGAATCATGTCAGAGACAATAGAAGTTAAATGAAAAGAATTGCAAAATTCCCAGCTGCCAGATGTGTGTCCTAGCTGGTGTACAATAGGATAAACAGCTCTACCCTAGAGCTGGGAAGATTCTGGAGAGACCGAGCAGCTCCAGTTTATTTCCTCATTATAAGAAAGATATATTATTATCTGATATAAGATCGTTATAAGATCATAAGGAACTGTAACAGAAAGTGTCAAGTACTGATGAGAAAATCTGACTAACAAAGTGTCTGGAGACCTCCTGTTCTTGGATGAGGGGTGTCCTTCATCTTCTCTTCTTCCATGTATGTGCTGTTTGTTGGTTGAAAGAGTTGTATTAAGTTTGGGCAGAAAGTTGGGGTTTTTTTTCCATCAGCATTCCTGAAATTTTGGAGAATATTTTCCATAAACAGCAACTAAAAGTTAAAATATTGAATCACTTTTGGAAAACATTTATCCATTTTTGAAACCAAAACATTTGATTTCAGTATTCTAAAAATCTTTTTCAAATATATTTGTAATTATCCCTATGACTACACTGGTATTCTGATTTTGAAGTGTGTCAACAAAACTGAAACTCCCAACCTTTAATTTCGAAACAATTCTTTTCAAGTATCTCCATCAGTTTCAAATTACTTTTTGTTTTGTTTTTTTTTTAAGCTAGACGTTTGTGTAAAATAGATCATGT
The DNA here is from genome assembly GCA_013400495.1 of Nicator chloris. Lineage (NCBI taxonomy): Eukaryota > Metazoa > Chordata > Aves > Passeriformes > Pycnonotidae > Nicator > Nicator chloris. Next base: position 190,894 of record WAAE01022145.1, read on the forward strand.
TTTTTAACTAAGAATGGTTTGATGAGTCAACATTTTTTTCCAAGGAAAGGCTTCTATTTTTTAAATATCCTGTTAGTTCCTTCAGTGCCTTTTCATGATTGATCTGTCTCTTCAAGTTTCTTAATTGTCTGTGACTGGAAGACCTAGAAGTATAACATCTTAAATTCAAGCAAAAACAAACATGAAGCTGGTGTTGCATAGTAGTAGCATAGTGCTGTTGGCTATTTTTCTATTTTTTTTTTTTTTGTATAATGCAGGAAAATTTGTAAAAAGAAGTAGGAGAGATTTTCATTATTACCCCTTTTTTGTAAATCCAATTTAGTCAATACAGAAGTCTCTCATAATAACATATAAAGAGCTGTGTCACTGGGCTGTTGTTTAATAAAATGCTACGAAAAATACAGAAATTGTAATCACAAAAGATTGTTCTAGATCATTAGATAGATACATATTATCATAGGTTTTATTTAACTCATGGAATATATGGTTTTGTTTGAGTTCTGCTGTTTAAGCAGCTTCTCCACAGTCGATGTCTTCTATTACATACTCTGATTCTATTTGCAAGATAAATCATGTTGCCTTGACAGGACCAAATGCCAACTGCAGTATAGTGCTTTATTCATTTAGACATGTCCTTCCTGCAGCAGGTTATCAAATTTTCCTGTATAGAGTTAGATGATAAGTATTTAAATGCTACTGTGCACACTTAAGTCCTTCTTTGCCAAATACTTTCTGTGCAAATGCAAAAGCATTTGCTGCTTTGCAAAATGATCCCTTGTGTTTGCAGCAATTAGCATTAATTGCAAAAATTGACTGGCCTGGAAAATGAGTGTACTGGGGAAGGCAGGAGCTCAAATTCTATAAGTTAATTTTAAAAAATAAGTGGGCTACTGTGTCAGCAGACCAATTCATCGATTCAAAAGACAGAGTTCTAGCTCAAATGCACCAAGTGTTTTATCCATTCTTGTCTGTTCCTGCAATGAATAACAAAGAAATAAATAGTTTAAGTCAGGATGTCAACTTCAGAAAGCTTTCATTTTATATTTATGAATGTATTTTTGTTCTGTCTAATCAAAATGCTTTTGGGATTGATTGACTTCTGTGGAACAATAACAGAGTGTAACACTGATACCACAAAGGCAATGTCAGACTTACATGTATTTGGGGATATTAAGTGTAGCTACTTTGTGTCACAATGTTAAATTCCTTTTTGTCTAAAGGAATTAATGCTCCTAACAAAGGATTGTTAATATTGCCTATTGGTTTGTTAGGACATGGTGTTTCTGAACTAGTTCAAAATCTCAGCATGATGGGAAGTATGTGAGATATGGGTGCTCCTGCTGCCCAGCCTCTCCCTGCACCATGGGTTGGGTGGGAGAAGCCAGCTCTGCGTGGCATCCAGGACTGCAGTTCTCACAGATGTGCTGTTTTCCAGCGAGGCAAGACAGTTCTGTGGTAATTTGAAAGTTAATGTGTTGCATTCATGTGATAGAGAGGGCAAAAGGGACTCTGAGAACTGGGAGCGGAGAGAGAGCTTGTTGCCCTTGAGAGAAGAAGGTTGGTTTAACAACTTTCTGTTAGGAAAAAGACTGCTTAAAGCTGAATGAACCTTAAAAGCTTTGGAGTTCAGATCCTGGGTGATTTATCAAATGTTTTAAGCATTTCTCTCAATTGCTGTAACTACCACCATTCCCTATCTTGTCAGTGGAGTTGTCCTTTGGGCTGCCTGGCCTAGCTGGGGAAGGCTGGTGCACGTGCCTGTAAATCCCTGGAATAATGTGTTAAGAGAAATGGTCAAAATTTTCAGCTCACCTTCCAGAAACTTCCTCCAGGTTCAGCCCTGCTGTTGCTCCTGTTTCTTCATAGCCATACATTCCATGTCTTGCCACATGCATTAAGGATTATGAGATATTGTGCAGGGAGCTGAAGGCAGATTTCTGCCTCTGTGATTTGTTAACACTTAACCTTTTCTCTATTCCTCATCCTAAACCACTTTGTTCAGAGAAGGAGAGCCTAATCTGTTCAAAAGCAGACCAAGCAGTTGAAACTTACACCTGTGAAGAAAAACTGGTCTTTTGATGAAATCAAATTCTTGATACAAAATGTTGTGAAAACTATGCTTTCTAAGTAAAATGAATCTCTCTAAACATAAAACATTTTAGCCCCCAGGAGTTTTAATGTTTCCAGAATGTGTGATACTGCTGTAGCTTTGTTGGTCCATTTCTCCTGTTCTCATTATGTGTTGGCTTCTGTGGTAGCCCATGCCATGGGAGGTGGAGAGGGGCTGTACACAGCAAAGTCTCAGCTTCCCAAGAGGAACAGAGGCTGAGGAGCACTGTGGCTCACAGTAGCTTTAGGGGAAGCTCAAGACCTTTTAACAGTGACATTAAAGGAGTGGTGGCCATGTTCAGTACCTGAATTGCCATAAAAAATCAGTCAATCAATCAATCAATCAATCAGCCTGTCAAAGCAGCAGTTTCTTTACATTCTTTTTTCAGTGAGGGCTGGGGGAAAGGTAGCTCTGTGACAGTGTTGGTTTTTCAGGACACGAAACTTCTTGTCATTTCCTGGAAAGCTAAACCTGCCAGATTTCACTAGGTTCTGGCGTGTCTGCAAGTGTAAGAGGTCTAAAGCATTCTGGTCCCAGGCCATGCCATGCCCCTTCTTATGAAATGCTTGGTTTTCCATTACAGATCCCTGTTTACAGCATTCCAGGGTGACATAGTGTTGGGAAATTTATAAAGCAAACCCCAAAACTCAGCTCTAAGGACAAATGGTACAGAAAGTTATTGCTGACACTGTCCTTTACAATACTTAGAAATAACCACTTTGCAATACTGACCGTGGACTTCTTTGTATCTTACTCCTTTCTTGTAGGTTTTTGTGTTTTGCTGAAGTTGGCATTTTTATGTTCCTCAGATAAGACCCTCCCTCTCACAGGCCCCTTTCATATTTAAATCTTATTTAAATCCCACCTGATTGCTGACAGTGGATGAGTGATGCTGTTGAGGTACAGTCTCACAAGAACAAAAGCCTTTCATGCTGTGTCTGGACTGTGAGTCATTTCCTGGATGCAGAAAACTTCCACATTTTAATTCCTCTGGTACCTCTTGGCATTCAGCTGTATTTCTTCTTTAACCTAGGAAAGTCTTCCAACTGAGGAGAAGACTTCTTGTGATGGCTTTTAACAAATAGCTGGGGTTTGTATGAGTTTGTTCCTTGTCTTAATTCATATACTGGGAGTTAGTCACTTTTATCACTCAGATTGAAGTTGTGATGCTCCTATTCTCACTACATAACAAAACTTCTAAAAAGCAGAAGTTGCTAAATTGTTTCAACAAGCAGAAACTGATTTTCAAAAGTATGTTGTGCCAGACTTGCTAATCTTTTGTTATTTCTGTAAACAAAGATTGATGGCATAGCATTTTCTGCACAGTAGTTATAGATATCTCAAAGGAAAAAGGATTTTGCAGGCACATTCCCTCCAGTAAGACAGACCAGTCCTTCAGTGTGATGAATATTTGCTCTTGCAGAACACATTCAGCCCCTCCTTAAATCCAAGGCTGCGCAATGGGTTGAGCCCACCACAATTAAACCTTAAATTATCTTTGCCTACACACCAACATACTCTGCTGTAAATCTGCCAACCACAGTTGATGCACTGCGCTGGATTTGAAATGGCAGCACCTCATTATGCTGATTCAGACCCTACAGTTCCTTTTCAGTCCCAGGATGAGAAGCTCAGAACTTGCAGCTAATCTGCAAAAGTCTACACCAGTTTCAAAATGCTTTTTAAGAATATTTTGGATTATTCAAGTTGTTTCTGGGGCTTTTGTGGTCCTATGTGCATTCTGGTGGAAGCAAAGAAACCATAAAAGCTCCCATTACTTCCTTCAACTTAAAAGCTCTATTGCAGGAGAGGTAGGAAGCTTTCCACAAGTGGGTGGAGAGTACCTCTCCCCATTTATAATCCTATAGATAATCTTACAAGATGTATGACAATCTTCAGTAACCTGAGATCCAGATTATCCAAGAGATAATATGAAAAGATATGTGTCCATGTTATTTCCCCGTCCCTCAAAAGGGTCATGAGGACACGGGACATAGATCTCAAAGATGTGATCTTTTTCTTGGGTAAGGCAATGCAAACCCTCACTTCCTTTTATATATTTACTCATTCATTTGTTTAATGGAGATTTTTAATTGGATGAAGGGGTACTCTTATGCTCAAATACCACTTCAACTGTTAGCACGTACTTAACACTGCACCAAATGCCCTGACTGTAGAAAAGTGGCAATTTATATCATTCTAAATAAAGACATATATTTCCTGGAAGAATGGAATTACAGTAATTATAACTTGAATTTGATGTTGATATTTAAAATAATCCAAACCATTTGAAATTAACACCAACTATACACAAACAGAAAAATTTGACTTCTTCACGGGTACTGATTCTGGTGAGACTTTGAGAAGATGAGCCTTTGAGTCCAGGCATTTGAGAGCTATGCTGAGCACACAGCAAGTGAGCTGCACACAGCAACTCTCAGTAGAGCAGAATAGCTCTTGGCATCTCACCTCCTTTCATTAGGAGTAGGGATCAGCCAAATGAAAAATGATGCTCTGGTTCCATCTGGATGACAGCAACGCCCAGGATGACAAGCATTGGCTTATTTTGCCTTTCATAAATGCTTTTAAAATTAAGACATTCTGTTTCTTTACTAAATGTAGTCATCAAGAGACAGTAAGTTAATTTTTGTTCCCTCTGCATTTCCTAAAGGCTGTTAGAAGGGGCTAGTCACTGAATGTTATGTATTTATACAGTGAAGTGCTGGAATCTGGGAGGCATGGCTTCAAAAAAGAAACAAAAACCAAAACACCACCCAGCTTCCAGCTTGTGGCTCCTACTGCATTGTGGGTTAAGCACAAGCCAGGAGTCACTGATCTGCTGAGATACCAGTTCCTGACACCATTACCAACATTTTACCTGTTAGGGAGAGAGAGCATTTCCCAGCTCTGGGCTTTTAGCCTTATACTCTAATTTTACGAAGAAAAATGTTATGTTCCTACAGTTGAAAGATGGCAGACAAAGCCTGGATTTGTCCAGAGCTGTGTGTGAGCGACACGTGGAACTGAAGAGTTTGCTGCAGGAAGAGGAATGAAAGGCAAGACAGTTTGCTCTGCCACTGGCCTATGACTGCTTAAGTAACTCCCATGCCACAAATTAGGACAAGAAGAATTTGCTTTTTACCTCGTGTAGAACCACTAATTTCATGTATTGGTCTGGTAGCCTTCCTTTGGAACAAGTTCATCCCAGGGTCATGAGTGCTCTTCAGGAGTCCCTAATGCTGCATTCCTTCTTCACTCAAGGATTATGCTTCAGTCATCCTAACAATGTATACTGTCACAATTTATTTTTTAAGGTTATACATCACATATATGAAAGAAATGTACATGAAGAAGTGCATGAGCAGTTGCTCAGGAACACACAAAAGGCCCAGTCATGTACATGAGATGAGTGAATGTGCAATAGCCTGTAGTAGCTGGTAACACAACAGCTGCTGTAGAAAACATAACTGCAACAGCATCTCATAAGCAGATAAGTTAATACCTTAGACATGAGCTTTGTTTTACTAATGTATATCCTTCTTTCTTTCAATTGGTAAAATACTGGTTGTCCGTTGTAATGTATTTATTCTAATTTCTCCAGCTTGGTCTTTGCTTCTTGTCTGTGTTTCTTCTTTTTTATTTGCTTGGTTGGTTGGTTTTTATTGAGAGAAAATCACAATTACTGAGACTCAGAAAATGTGTTCACAGGAAAAATATATGTAGTACTATCAGGAAGCCTGCTTTAATCTAATAAACAATATTTAGGACTCAAGCTTTATCATAAGAGAGGAGAAAGAAACTGCTTGTGATAACCAGTAAAGACATGCTTATTTTCCAATATATTTCTCTAGCTGCTTCAAAATAAGCTGCAAAATCTATCAAAACTTGAAAAATCTTGTGCTGCATTCCCTGAAGAAAGAAAATTTAAGACTGTGAAAGCTTCATGAGTGGTTAATAATAGACTTTTATAGTCTTGACTAAGCAATGGTGATGATGTATTGCAAGATTAATACATAAATCATTAGGAAGCTTTAGTCACTTTAATACAGCAAGCCTATGGTTTGCTTAATTCCCTGATTCATCCTAAGGCATATATTGAAATTTTGTGTGGCCTTTCATTAAAAAGCCCAGCATGTCAGCCACGTTTTGCATCACTTGTCTTTTAATGGAGCACATAGCAGCTGAGTTTTCTGCAGTTGGAACTTGGTGCACTCTGCCCTCCAGGCAAATTAACACCCTGGAAACTGGGGAGCACGGTGACAGGTGAAAGGAGGATGAGGTGCAAGACAATTGTGAAAGGTTCACTTCAGGAAAGCTTCAGTGCTAGCACTGGCTGGGTTTAACTAATCTGTGTGCCAGTCAGGATGGTCAAGGGCCCTCTGAGCCTTTTGCTGAAGCAAGATGTGGTGGGGTACAGGGTGCTGTCAGTGAGTCCATAATGTCTGTCACGTGTGTGTGTGCAACGCCAAAGGAGCCTTCAAGGAGGGGAAAAGCTGAGAGCAGCAAGAGAGCCTTGTACACAGGAGGGTGAACAAAGTGATCAGTGATGAGCAGCAGTTTCCCCTGTTACTCAGCGGGTACCCTGACCTCACTTAATGCTCTTTACTAAATATGGGATCACTGGACTTAAGTGGGAGACCACTCTAGAAACAGATCAACTAAAGCCAACCTGAGGAGAAACAAGCACGACTGCCAAGAGGTGTGGTAAACGTGAATCCAGTTTTCAAACCGGGACAGCAGCTGAGTCCATGTTTAAACACCTAATTAGCCACTGCAGACTTCAGTTTAAAATTTAGTTTCTCATTACTTTTTGAAAATACATTCCATAGGGAGATGGCTGCTGGAGACAGCACCATGGAGATAAGTGGCAAAATCAACTAATCAGCTTCTGGTGGAAAAGAAGAAAAAAGAGAAAAAAGGAGAAGGGGAAAAAAAATCAGCAAACCTCAAGGCACTGACTCCAGAATGGAATATCTACTTTTTTTGTTCTTGGAAAAATTCAAAACAATCCCCTTCTTTTCTAGTCCCTAATTTTTGTAATAGTAAGTCAAATCTGTAGCTTATATTGCAAAAAAATCTTAATCCAGAAGTAAGAACTTCTGCTAAAAATTAATTGAACACAAAATTCAGAACCTGCTTTATCGTGATCCTTTATTCATCAGTATAGAATCCATAAAACATTCTTTTCAAAGGAAGAAGGTCTTGGGCATTTGTGCTCTCTTGGACAGATTTCAAATCAGCAAATTAAATTTTGCCTGCCTTTACTCCTTGTGTACTTTTGATTTAGTGAGTTGTGCATTGCCCTGTTTTATCAGCACTGACTCAGCAAAACGCTATGGAGGGGCATCCCCTGGGGCATGCCACTGCTTTCTGATGTAGGAAGTGTGGTCCCCAGCGAGCCCCACTCAAACAAGGGAGCGAGCATGAGCTTCTCCAAGCTACTGATGTCAGGCAGGCTGTGCTTTCCCACTGAACTTCTTCCCACCAAGTCCTTGCTCCACTTTCCTAGCTGCTGACTGTGTACAGGCTTGTCATATCACAGCACACGCTGTCTGGCATCGCCCAAGCTGGGTGGGCAGTATTTATTAGGCTGTATCCCTGGGCACTGAACACCAGGACCTCCTTAGCTCTGGCTCACTGGCCAGCACCCACCACTGGGAGCTGGGAGCTTCCAGTCCTTTGCTTGGCTGGTTGCCTGGTTAGGAGGCAGAGTTTCTCTGCTTAAGAGTCTGCTTGCCTGGCTGTGAAGCATCGATACCTGTGTCCTCAAAGCAGCACAGGTCCAAACGTCACAGCCGCTTCGTGTGCACTGCTCTGCTAGCACAGTTTGCTGGTAAGACGTGTTCTGCTTGGATGGTTTGCCTCTTGTGTGCGCTTCGATTTCAGAAAGATTTTTAGGACCGTCAGAAAATGTGGAAATGCGTAATGTCACTATTATTTTACTTAGTATGCAATTATACTTTTATTCATTGTAAAAAATGTGCATACAGATGTGAAGTGCCGAGAGAGGCTAGATTTAGATGCATAGGCTTTGAAGCCAGATAATTGCATGTGTGAGAGGAATACAGGGTTTTAAACTAAAAGAGTGTAGATTTAGATTGGACAAAAGAAAAACATTTTTATGATGGGGATGATGAGGCACAGGAATGGGTTGTCCAGAGACAGCGTGGATGCCCCATCTATTCAAAGTCAGGTTGGATGGGACTTTGAACAATCTTGTCAAGTGGAAAGATGTTTCCTCTTATGGTAGGACTAGGTGATCTTTAAACTTCCAACCTAAACCCTTCTGAGATTCTACATGTGTGTGCATAGGAGACAGAATCATGGTGTAAGTACAGGTGCCTATGTGATTCTATTTCTCTGATACGTAAAGTCAACACTGGATGTAAGGAAGTCAAATAACTTGTGTTGATTTATTTTTTTGATGTGGCATTTAAACAACGTGATTCTAATAAAATGGGGTCTGACAAGAAAAACAGTTGCTCAACATAAATCCTCATTGGTTCTGTGTCCTGCTATCCTTATCTTATGTAGTCCATCGATGTCAGATTCCTGGAAAGCAAAAAACACATACACAGAAATTGGAAAGAGAGAAGGTAATCATTGCAAGGGCTCTGCCAGAAGTTTTTGCTCTGTGTATCCAGTTTTATATTCTTCATATCTATATTATGTTATTCAAGTCTGATTCCTGGCCGCCTTGCAGATCATTTGCATCTCTGCTCTGTGATATAAAAGGCTTCCTCATTGATTGGGTAGCTTTTATATCTTCTCAGCACTCATGTTTCTCTGACATACATATCTATGCAAAATACAAGGCTTTGGAGGATCTGGCCCTTGTAGTTCATGCTTCATTGCCACAAGGTAAGTCAAAACAGTACTCACACAAAATTGTGGGAATGGGGAGTCATGGAGAGCATTCAGCATCCTCCTGCCTGGCATCTGAAGATTACTGAAGGCCAAACTAGACCCAGGCAGAACAAGTCAGAGTAGTCCCCAGCTCTGCTTCCCTGTGAGCCACTTGCCAGACGAGATCACTCTGGTTCAGCTGGGGAGGCTTGTCCCGTGCCCCAGCTTGCGTTCAGTGGGGAATGGCAGCGCTGATGGAGGGGTGCCAGGATTAGCTGCCAGCTGGCTGCCGGAGGCAGCTTGGGATGAACGCTGCTTCCCATGGGTAGTGTGAGCTCTGCCCCGCACGGCTGTGCACAGGAGGAGCTTGTAGCAGCTGAGGATCTGGTCCTTCAAGTTAAAGGGACTGGAATATGCATGAAGCATAAGGTGACATTTTGAGCGTCTCAGATCAGACCGTGGACGTTACTGAATTTAAAATGTAACTGCAATTTCCTGACTAATGCCAAGTCACTTTCATATTCATGCAGTGATTGTTCTTTACTCTTTAAATAGCCCATTTTGCCCAAAGGTGCAGGTGATCTCTTCATGATAATGAAGGTATGTTATCCAGCACGGTACAGCTGAGGCCGTGAGTTGGTGCAAGGGCCACCTATGATAAGCTGTCCTCTTTGGTTCTCAATTTATATCATGCTTTTGATATAAAGACTGCTTGTTATTTGCTTGTACAAGAAAACAGATGGAAAAAAAAAAACAAAAACCGAAATGAGATGCACTGGAGGTTCAGTGTTGTTGTCTTTTACTTCCTGTGGCTAAGCTATATTATTTGTTGTGGTGTCTCCAAGTTTCTGAGTCCTTTCAGATAACAAGGACAGTTAAATTGCTTCAGTAGCCTTATACCTCTGTAGAGAGTCAGCCTGATTCTTAACATCCAGGGCTTTCTGTGATGAAGTGCACAGGATATTATAAATAACATATTCAACAAGAATGAGATAACAAAATGACCTCATATGTTTACTATTCATTCAAAATAATAATAATAAAAAAATACCTTGCACATATTAACAGCCACAGAAATCACAGGCAGGCTTTCCAGCAGAGTAAGAGCATCCCTAGTCTGGTCATTTCTTGCGCTTAGGGTGAAGGTGTAGCTGTGGCCACCACAGAGATAGGACAACATGTAGGGGAAAGGAAGGAACTAGGAAAGAGAGTTCTGTTCCGGGGTGGGTGCCCCTCTGTCATCTTTCACCAACAGGTTAGGGTTCTGCTGCTGCATGGACCCTAACCCCTGAGTGCACATGGGCAGCAGCTGCAGCATGCAGCATCACTTCCCTGGGCTTTAGCAGAGGAAAATGGATGGGGACTGGAGCAGTTTCACTGTTTCCAGGAGCCTGTTGCTTTAGGCTCCTGCCTGCTTTGCCTACGAGCAGCCTATAATGCCACCATTTACCTTTGGTTCTGCTAAGCACAAAAAAGGTTAGATGAGAGGCTAGAGTAATTACAGGAGTGAATTGTTACGGCATAGGAATTTATGGAAGTGATGCTGAGGCCCCAGTCAGGAAGAGCATTTTAAGTGACATACTTGCTATTTTGCATGAAACTAGCCTGCTTATTAAAAAAAAAAGAAAAAGAAAGTACTGCTGCTTGCATGCAATGAAACCCAAATCAGCAGTTCCTAGAAAGCTTGACTTGAAAGAAAGGAACATTTGACATCCAGATGAGAGAGGTCCACAGGAGTCTCAACAGGTAATGTTTTGCTGTAACTCCTGGAATTTGTGTGCCTTTGTCATACCTCTTTAGCACAGAACCTGCCAGCCATTTGTGCTTTAAAGGCTGTATAGGGCCTGTAAACTGTGTAAACTGTGGTTACACTTGCAGCTGCTCTCCTTGCTCCATCTTTTTATCCATCTCTTAGCTGTGCACAATCTGATATGTGGTACCAGGGCAACTGCAATGGGTACCTTACTCATCTGTACTGTTTCCAACACAGGAACCTTCAACTTGTAGGTACTGATGCAGTAAAAATAATAATAGCAACGAGAAGTAGTATGATCAGTCATCAGTTTAATAGATGTGAATAGGGTGTGTATGTTTGGAAAGAGCCGAGCGAAAGAGGGGAAAGAAGTTTGAGGGCCTCTAGGTGATGATAACCCAGAGATTGATACCTCAGCATTTCTAGTTTAAAGAGTTTGACAGAGAGATTCTGGCAGGTATTGTGTAATTTTATTTTAATATTTTTCCCTGCGATAAATAAGACTGGGTGTCTGATGGAATAATCACCAGAACATGAGTAAACAACACTCCTGCCAGTGATAAGCTGTTTCTTCTGACAACTCAGTGTATAGCTGGATATTGCAAAATGTGGGACATTTGATGTTTGTGCAATTCTGTTCTCCTTCTGGTTATTTTGACGTGCATCTCCCTCTCTTTTTCTCTCCTGTGTGCAGATGTTCGTATTCACCCCATGGAGCCTATGCCCAAAGCAAACTTGCCCTTGTGTTATTTACCTATCGACTACAGCATCTTCTGACTGCAAATGGAAGCCATGTGACTGCTAATGTGGTAGACCCTGGAGTAGTGAATACTGAGCTCTACAAGCATGTCTTTTGGGTTGTGAAAGTGGTCAAATGGATGACAGCCTGGCTATTTTTCAAGGTATTCAGTTTTTAAAATCATTTTGTTGCTGTGCCCTTGCTTTGTGAAAGCTGCAGTCAGCCTGGAGCTGAAGGTGTTTCAGAGTTTATAATAGTGTATGGTATGTATTTCATTTCTCTGTGCTGATGAGATGTACAAAATCAATAAAGACAGGCTTTCCAGCAAACAAACATTTATTTTAAATGGAGGGAGCAAGCTGTCACAGTAGGGAAAGGGAACGCCTTTCACAGTCAGTGCCTATGCACTGGTTATCTCTGCCCTGATCTATCCACGTGCTTCTGTGCCTGCATGGGGGCAGGACATCATCCTAACGTGGAGCCGGAATATGCAAAGTGTTCCTCAGAAATGACTTGTACATTCTCTCAAAGAAAAGCAACATGATCTGGCATGGTCTACATGTATGCAACATGTTACAAGAGAGGAGGGCAAAGGGAAGAAGAAAGTTGTACAAAAGTGGCAGTGGGAGGTGGCTGTGCTCCAGGATGTGGGGTCCAAACACACATGCTCAGGGAAGTGGGACAATTTTTAATTAGGCCTTCCATTCTAACACGTACTTGTAATGGTACTTGATTTTTTATTATCCAATCCCGATCTGCACTAGGAAACAAAAAGTTGTTCAATAAAACTGATCCAGAAATGGGGCAGACTCAGTTATGGGTAATGTTTTGTAGGGGTTTAAGTAGATTAAGCTGAAATCAGTTTAGCTGTGTAGGTGCAATCTCCTCATGCACACAGGCCTTTGAAGGGCTTGTGCTGAGAAAATGTACTGCTTATAGCTCTTTCAGAAAGTAGTTTTGGATTAAGTAAATGGAACCTGATTCCATTAGAGAAAATTAAATGTCCTAATTAAAATGAAGTTTTTCACATCAAGGAGCATGTCCCACAAAGCAAATTAATTTTAAACTTTGATATGGAAATATCAGTTGCTTTCATTTAAGAAATGAACTGGAGGCTGGAAGAGTGACTGTAAAATAAGATGCAAACAAATAAACCCATATTTAAAAAAAAATAGTATCTTCTGAGAGCACCTTGAATATTGCAATCAAATTGTTATAAGAATGCTCATAATCAGTAATGCATTCTTAAAGAAGCAGACTGCAGCTTTGCCAAACCATGTACATTAAACTTGTTTTGCCTCTTGTGATTGCCATTTTAAATATCAGTCTCGGGTGGTGGTGTTTTTTCATTGGACTTACTTCACCTTGCTAATATAAAAGTTTTATGCAGATTTTTAGGTTGTGCTTAGAATTTCCTCTGGAGAGACCAAATTCTGACTAAATTCTTGTGTCTGAGAGTGAGTTTCAAGTCTCTTGTTATTTACAGTGGTCAATCCCACCTAGTTCTATTGGTGTGCCCAGGAGACATTTTTGTATTAGCCTGGTTAGACACTGAATTGGATGCCATTGAACATTTAAAATGATTTATCACAAGCGGGATTCCCATTCTTAGAACCCTAACAGTCCTGCCACTGATAGTTCCTGATCACTTCTTTCTTCTTTGGATGAGATACCGCTCAAAAGAAATTCTGCCTTGAAATAGGTGACAGACAGACACGCTGATCTGTATGGAAGAACGATGCCTGTACTGCTGAAAACAAATGTATCAATTGCTTTCTGAGTCAGAATAACCTCAGGTTTGGATATCTGAATGCTTCAGTTATCGAGGTTGAGATTTTCACATTTTTGTCTAACACTCAGTGTGCCTTTCCCAAAAGCCAGAGGAGAGGGACATTCTTACTTTCTCTCTTCCCATCCTCCCTTAGACCTCTGAGCTACGGCTCCAACTTCTACTCTTTGCTTATTGCTTAGGATGTATCTGTGTGTTTGGGAGCACTTCATCCCAGAGGTGTGCCCTCTTTGGCATCACGAGGAGATGTTTAGGTCCACGGCAAGCTCACATTGGAAGCCTGCCTGGCAATTTTAATAATGCTCTGCTGAGGGCTGTAGAATTCAATATTCAGGCCTGTGTGAGTCTTGTGTTGGTCTCGTGCATTAGGGTAAATTTCCCCCGAGAATAGTAAGAAAGCAAATACAAGAAAATTCAGTTGTCTTGTAATATTAGCTGCTGGTTGGTAGTATGGCTTTTTTCTCCCCTGCAATTTTGTTCCCGAGCACTTATATGAATCTTCCTTCTAGGATTATGGCAGAAATGCAGTGAAAATGAGGTGATAGCTCTCTAATCATACTGACTTAACTAACTATTGTTACCCTGAGGTATTCCAGAGTGGGTTCTGAACATGTGCTGGAAATTGCTTCACTCACTGCAACACGGCACTCTTGAGAGCCAGCACAGCCCAGAGAGCTTCAGTGAGGAAATGCATCACATTGCATTCCCTCAGGAGAGAGTCAACATCTTGTTTGATTAATTCCAAAATAAAAAGGGCAGAGCCCCCACTACTTCTGAATACATTTCTGCCAACACTGGTTCCAGTTATGCTCAAATCAAATACCTCTTAGGGATTGCAGCCTGGCCCCCACCTTCGCTGGGCTGCTCGTGTTTGAGGCAGCTCAGTGTGGCTGTCTGCCTTGGAGCTGCTGCCTCAAGATATTGAGGTACTTAAATAAATAGACCTACAGTCTTGTAAATAGGCCATGATATGTATGCATAATTTAGTCAAAGTATTAACAGCTTGATTTTCTTAAAACTGCAAAACATTATCTTCTAGGCTTTATACATGGCTCAGAAAAGTCTTGGCCAAATCAGTTTGGTGTTTTTCCCCCTGCCAGTTGCAGTGAGAGGCATTCCTGTAGAAATGAGATAGGCCAAACTAAAGGTTCTGGTGACAGTCATAAAATTTGTGAAATTGATGCCTACCCTTTGGAAGTGATGATTCCGTTCTTTTTCAGCTGGATTCTTTCTCAGGAAAGTTATTGTCTGCTGTGGTACTCTAAATTTGCACTTTGCGTATGTTTTCTCTGTATTTTTCATAAACATGGACTGCACCTGTCACAATAGAGAGAAATTATGTTTATTCCTCAAAAAAAAAAATCTATCCCTAGGGCTTCTCAGTAAACAAAGCCTGATGAGCTGACACAGTCCTCTGCAGAATGCAATGAAGTATGTTATCCCTTAGTAATGTTTAACATAAATTCATCTTCTTTTTGAGGAGATAAAGTCCAAACTAGTAAACATTAACTAATTAATGAGCTAATGATAACCTAAAAAGTCATTCATTGAGCATCAAATTGCAATTTAGCTAAGCGTGCAACACACCAGCTTTAGTGTTGAGCACTGTGCAAGCTGGAAACCAGGAGGTACCATTTCCCTCCCAAGTATTTCTGCATCTGCAGCAGATACTGAATATTCATTCTTAAGCCAGATGGTCTTTGCTTGTCATACAATTAAAATGCCTCAGAGCAAAATAAAAAAGTTGACTCATTAATGTCTGATAACAGCGACTGTTCTGCATCGTATTGGCATTACTTTGACTTCATTATGGCATCAAAGTAGAGACATTTGACAGATAGCAGTGTTGTAGAGTTCCCCAAAACCTTGTTTATGACAAGCTTGGTGAACATGTTATTAACAGATATAGAGTATTTGGTCCTTTCAGCTGGCTCAGATTGGTATTTAGGAGGCATTGTTGAAGGAAGGCTTTGCATCAGATCCTGTCTCACCTGTCGTTTCCAAAGACATAGTGCCACATAAGTGATTATTGACTGACAAACTGAAAATAAGTAGGATTAGTGACCCTGCCAGCTTGTGAAAATGAAGGGAAAGGCTTCAGGAGCACAGGCTAGATAGACATCAGCCAATATAAACTAATTTATTTCCTTCAACGTGTCAAAATAGGCCTAATGTTAGTATTTTTCCATTACATTTTTAAAAAAATTCTTCTAGTCTGTAAGCACATGTAGAAAACAAGATCTAAAGGACCTGGACTCACCATTCATGCCAGAGGACATAGGCATGCAGGTCTTACTGCAGCAGTTCTTATTCAAACTGTCCCTTTGGCACTATGAATACAATAAATTTATTTCCTCCTACCCCCCAGGTGTCAGAAGACAAACACATCGCCACACAATAACACCAGCTGTAGAGAATGAGGGTAATTAAATCCCACAGCTGAAAGCAGTAATTCACCAGCACCAACATCTTCTGTGCATGAGAGTGTGTGGTCCTCACATAAAGCTAATCTGGGCTTTCCTCACAAAATGAAAACTTGCAGAAACGTATAATTTGCAGTTAATTTTTACAAAAGCTTTTCCTGGTCAAAAACACAGAGAAGAAAACAGTCTGCTTGAATCCAGTAACCCTGGTCTTTCAGCAGATACCATTTTTGTACAGGGATTTAAGCTTTCAGAGCCATAGGTGTCTTTTTTTCCATCTATTAAGTATTTTGTTATTTGTACCACCATAGAATGATTCCAAAGGGAAAGATGGATGAACTGGCCTGAGAAGGCTAGTGAATAATCTGCTATTAAGATCCCAAATCCTGATGATCTGGGTTTTTTTTCTTGAGTGTGAACCCCTGGACTTAGTTAAGTATCCAGGTCCTGCATGTTATAGGGTATGTGGATGGAGCTTGGCTGCTTTATTTATTGCAACTGCTGAGCACAGAGCCCCATGTGTCTGTTCAGAGTTGGATCAGACCCCTCCAAGGCAGGGTGGCCCTCAGTGCACACATAAATAGCATTGGACCCTGGTCTCCACTGACCCTGTGACTCCCCTGCATCCCAAGATATCACTATTTTTCTGCATATTTTCTAAGGTCTAAAAATACTACTGATTAAAATATTTGAAGAAACAGGTTGAGAGTTGTGACAGGGTGTTTTGATGGCAGGAAAATGAAGGATTTGTGTTGCTTGCCTCAGCATATGCCACACCAAGGAGTGTATGGTTGCTGTACAGGACAGCACAAAATGGGTGGGATTATGTCACAGTGCATCACAGGGAGTCAAGGATGTTGAAGTTCTTGTTTATAACTTATTTGGAGCAGCTGCTGGTGTGATTTATCCCCAAACCACACCCAAGCTTCCTCTGGAAGGGTGCCAGTTGGAACAGGCTGAAACATAGCCATGGAGTAAGCAGAAAATTAAGTAGTGTGCACAGAGGTACATCTCACGTCCTGTCCTGCAGTTTTAGTTTTTTAATTAAAAGAGAAGAAGCATCCCTTCATTTTTGTTTGGGTTTTTTTTTTTTTTGTCCTTCTAACAGTGGGAAATGGGAAGATTGTCTTCCATCTTTTCCTAGGACAGGAGAGCTGTCTCCATGTCTAATATTGCCTGCAGGATTCACCCTTTTTTAGCCCAGGAAATGGTCTAAAGAAAAACAGGTTAAAGATACACTGTGCACTATGTGAAAACCCATGCTTGCCCTGTGTGAAATTGTTTTGGACTGGTAGGCAACTGAAATGTCAGAACCTGTGTGTCTTACTGTATAAGAAAGGGTTTATCCTTAACTTTGGTGTGGTAGAGGGTTGCTGATTTAACCTGACAGCCCAGGAAGATTATTTCATTTTATCTGAAAGCATTTAAATTTGTACCCAAAAGAGTGAGAAAAATAGTCTCTTCATTGCTGTACTGGGGTGGGAGTAAGTAAACAGTTAAGAAATTGTGAAAATATATGAGCCTAACCAGTGTTAGCACATCAGCACCTATCATCCTGTAATCTGCAACTGGTTTCATATTCAGAAGCCACAGAGTTAGTTAGGAAAGACATTTTCCATCAATCAATCTATTCCTCACAGTACTTTCCTAAGTATTTGATTAATACCTTTGTGTGGTAATCTATTCCCAGTCAGACTTGTTGAAAATGGAGAAAACACAAAAAAAGGAGGATAATTTTGGTGTGGATCAAACACACATCAGGGACTCTGGACTGATTCACTTTAAAAGAAGGTCTCCTTGATGCTTTTAATGTAAAAGTCTCAAAAAAGAGGCTGAAAAATTGGGGAATTAGAGAATCTTGAAAATTCCACTAGACCATTAGCATAGTCTTTTAAATAATGGGTTATAGCATCACACTACTCTAACTCTTCCTCATGCATCATTAGAGAAGTACTAAGTCAATCACCATGTGCTTAAAATTCTGTTTTCTTCTGGTCAAGTAGTATAACACTACTTGGAAACTTGAACCTACTGGCAGCAGAACACAGAGCAGCCACTAATCTTTCTCATCGGTATATCTCTCTGGGAAAGAACAAAAGAGAGAGGAGACAACCCCAGTCCCAACGAAATGACCCATTCTGCAGGGGTAGGAACAGGAGTTGTGGGCAGTTTCTGTCTTCCATGTGAATGAGTTGTAAAACAGAGTTAAGGAGAAAGACCACTGGCTGCCCTTGGAAAATCCTCCAAATGAGCTTATGGGTGAGCAGCAGTTTGGAATTAAACTCAAAAGATGCAGAGGAGTAGGTGGTGGGGAGTGCATATTCAGGTATATTATATATATATATTAATATATTTGCATAATCATATATATATATATATGGTCCATTTAAATTCCTCATTGCTTTGCTATTTGTGAGTTATGTGTCCCTAACAAAAAAATGCTGATAAAATTTGTATTGCAGAGCCCCATCACCTAAAGACCCTACTCACTACAGAGAAAAATAATTTTAGGAGATTTTGGACACCTACAGGCCCTCCTTTCCCTCCTTCTGAATATGATAGTCTGTACATTAGCAGTGATTGAAGGAGACTGAAAAACCTTTCAGTATGAAGGAAATTCTTCCATGAACAACACAGACACAATTTTTGGTGGTTTTCTTGATCTGTCAAAGGTTGAAATGAAATGTCAGGTTCTACCAAGAAGTTGAAAACATCCTCTTTTCTAGAGGTCTAAGGTATCTATGCCTGAAAGTCACCTCTGACAGTTGTCCTGGTTCATAAATGTCTGCAATATGAATGCCAGCATCAGAGGTGTGATTTCCTCATGGTCACTGCTACTACAGGACCTGTCTTATCCTGAGATAAATATCTACACTTGGACAGCTGAATTAAGTCCTTCAAGTGCCAGTTTATCTCTGTGAATGACGAAGGGGTCCTCTGGTGTCTAGGTCAGCTGTAGATGTCTGTGCTGTGTAAAGGTATAAAGTTGGGTAAGGTCCTTTCCAAAGGAATACAATGTTAATTTTCTAGGTTTTTAAAAAAAAATGAACTGAAGATGGTAGGATTTTGGATGTGCACAGGAAAGAATAGGAACTGTAAATGTTTGTTCTTAGTTCTGGGGCACAAGTAATCTGCTATCAAGCTGGTTTTGCAAATGGCAGCTCTCAGGTGCAAGACCATTTCCTGTATAAGTGGGAAATGTGCTCGTGGGCAGCTGCAGATGAGGAAATCCCAGTCACTTATGAAATGTACTTCTCACATATGTTTATATTCTATTGTGTGCCTTCACTACAGCAGCCCTGGGTGAGGAAATCCCAGTTACTTATGAAATGCATTTCTCATAAGTGTTTGCAATTCATGGTGTGCCTCCACAGTTTATCATGCAGATATCGCCATGCATTTACATGGGCACTTGTGTGTACTCCCTGTGTGTATTTATATCAGCCTAATGTTTGCAGCAAGAGGGAACCATGGGAAGCAAGCACCATGGACCATTTGAGGATGAACTGGAAACAGTAAACACATTTTTTAATATAACAGGATCATCCGCCACCCAATTTGTGAGTTATGAAAACTTTCAATTCAGAAGTCGCAGGAGTAGCTCTGGCTTTAGTAATGACAATAATGATTATGATTGCAAGCCACAAAATTCTGTGTTGCATTTTAGAAAGACTAGTGAGATACTACGAGATGCAGTTCACATGGTTCTTTTTGTTCTCATTATGTTCTGAGCTAAATACATGGGATTAGGTGGATTTTAATTGATAAACACAAGAAGGGACTTTGGTTTAGTGCCTCTAGTCTCCATTTTTTTCTAGAAGAAACCTGATCCTAGATGTGGCACAAACACAGCATTGATACAATCTCTCAAGAGCTAGTGGCTTGTACATTATTACATATTTAATATTCCGTTTAAATTGTGTCTGTGAGTCTCTTCAAGGCAAATGACTACATCTGTGTTGTGCCATCTCAGTGCTGGGGAAAGGGGAAGTAACCCCAGGGGTTACGTTGCCACAGACCAGGCACTCTGCAGGAAATACAGAACATATGCAGAAGAGGATTTGGATGAAACCAGAGCAATGTGCAATAAAACAAGAATGAACCTGGACAGCTTTTCAGAGATGGGATTTACAGTGGTAGTTATTTGGCCCCATCGTGCTGGCCTACTTTTCTGTCACTGGAATAAGAAGGAGGTGCTGCTGCTGGTCCTGGGCTCAGAGCCAGTCTGCAAAACTGAGTTGCTCCCCATGTCTCTTAATTGCTCACCAAGTCTTGGAGCTGGCCACCACCAACTTACAAGCTTAACTTATTATCTTATCAATATTTTACCCAATTTAGTATATCTGTTACTTTTTGAATGAATAGCAGGGGCCAGAGTTGGTGCATTGTGCCTGGCAGGCCTGTTTTCCCAGGGCTTTGTTGTGAGAGTCACTGTGAGCCCCAGCCCAGCCATGTCACACCCCTGCAGCCATCAGCAGTATGCTGAGGCTGGCTGTGTCTCAGGAAGAGACTTATTCAGTATTGTTGCCTGCCAAGCTTAAGATGCAAAATTCAGTCTTCCACAGTCTGTCACTTGTCATATACTATCCTAAGATGATTAAAAATGTAGAAAGAGAAAAGCTGTCTTGTTGTTTTTGGAGCTCAGAGTGTTGGAAATAAACTTATGCAGACTGTGAGTATATTTGGGTGCCTCCCACCTGGAGTGCTGCATCCAGCTCTGGGCTCCCCAGCACAGGAAGTGCATTGAGCTGTTGGAGCGAGTTCAGAGGAGGGACACCAAGAACATTAAATGGATGGAGCATGTCTCCTACAAAGAAAGGCAAAGAGAATTAAGATAGTTCAGCCTGGGAAAGAGAAAACTTTGTGGTGCCCTAACTGTGGCCTTCCAGTATCTGAAGCGAGCTTACAAGAAAGACAGAGCCTTTTTTTTTTACAAGGACATGTAGTGATGGGACAAGGGGAAATGGCTTCAAACTGAAAGAGGACATTTAGATCAGATATTCCGAAAAAATTCTTTGCTGTGAGGGTGGTGACGTGCTGGAACAGATTGCCCAGAGAAGATGTGGATGCGTCATCCCTAGAAGTGTTCAAGGCCAGGCTGAATGGCACTCTGAGCAACCTGGGACAGTGAAAGGTATCCCAGCCTTCCCAGACATGGAAGTTGCCTTGGAACAAGGTGATCTTTAAGATCCCTTCCAATTCAAACTGTTTTTTGATTCTCAGAGTTATATAGGACAGACACTATGGGGCAGCATATTTGTATTTTCTGTCAGGGCTGTACATTGTCCAGTTACAAAGGCTGTTTTTATGACTGCCCAAGCTGTGAATGGAGCCTGGTAATTTTTCAGAGAAGAGTTCAGTTATCACAACTCTCATGCATCACAACCAGTAACAAGAACTTAGGACCCCATTTTCCTTTGCACATGAAATGATGACTTCCATCATCATGAAGTCTGTGGTACTTCATCAGTGGCTTTATACAAGTGTAGCTGATCAAAACCTGCTAAAGAACTAAATAAGATCTGAACATGAAAGGCTCAAATCTTACTGCATATTCTTCTACCAAGGATTATTTGATTTCATATCGTCTGTGTGGAGTACTGTTCTTTTGTAAAGCATGTAAGACATGTCTGATCCTGCTCCTTAGAGGTTCTCCTTGATCTGGGGCTGGCCTTTTATTTTTCTTGCCTGGTTTAGGTTTGTGGCACATGTGTCCTATTTTATATGCCTGTTATCTGGGGAAGTGGATTAAGGCTGGCACAGATACACTGAACCCTAATCACTTTAGAGGGCCTGCAAATCTCCAGAGGTAGTAAGTATTTCAAATGTTTATATTATTACATTCAGCTGATGTTGCTTGAAATCCATTCAAGAAGATCGGGAAGACAGGAAGCAGGGCATTTTGTACAGGGTTGGTTTTTTTTTTTTTTTTTAATTACCTAATGCTCAGTTTTTTTTTTGGTGGGGGTTTTTTTCTCCTTATTGTAAGGCAAGCCTCAAGCACTACTTTCACTGCAAAATATATCCATAACCCAATATCTGGGCTGTACAACTTCTCCCATGAAAGTTTCGACCCACTTGTTATAGTTCTAGGTGAAAGGCAGATTGCTGGTGTCATTATTTCCAGCTTTTTGAAAAAGTGATAAAATATGAAATGTGTTTGAGCTCAGGTACCTGGATCTGTCATCTCCAGGTCACTACACAGTGGTTTACTCAGGGGGGACAAGGGAATTATAAAGTACTTCCAGTGCTCAGAAGCAGATCTTGTACATTTGATGTACAACCTGTCACACGCTCTCCTGGTTGGAAAGAAAGAATTTGCAGTATTAGAGTCATTAGGCTTTGTAGATGGGAGCAGGTACCATCATGCTCAAGGCTGGAACCAGTGCTATCACTCTTACCATCAAGATAACACACCTTTTTTGAGCTAGTTTCATACTGACTCTGTAGAAGCTCTGGGCATTTCTTTTTCTTCTTTTTCTTTTGTTCTGTTAATTTATATCATGATATCTAGCAATAGTCTCTAATCAAACAGGACTAAGGATGCTTTTAGGGAAACAGTTTACTCGAGACAAGAATGAATTAAAGTGAAGTGATTGGAAATGTATTCACTTTGAGAAACAGAGAAAGAAATAAGAGAAAAGAAGAAACTTATTTCTAATCTTTGGAGTCATACCCTGGGAATGGCTTCCACAATGTAGCAGCCATAAGAACAGTGTTGTTTTTTATGATGTAGTTTAAATAGGTTTTGGAGAAGAAGATCAGCTGATAGGTTATCTGCAAAATTAGATCAGAGATGTCCCAAGATGAATTGTTGCTTCTGAATTTTTTTGTATTAGGAATCTTTTTTTTTTGCCCCAGGTTTACCTAGTTTGTTCCCATGCTGAAAAGAAAAAAAGAATCCAGTATAGGAGTACAAAAGTGAAGACTTTCCAAGAAACGTCCATTTTGATTTTGCATTTGTTAACTACCTAGCAAATTCTTCTTCAGGAAAACCTTTGGTGAAGACGTGCTGTTTCTTGCACTCACCTCCATCCTTGCCTTTTTTGACAGTAGTTCTTCCAGTTTGCTGATGAGCTGTGTTAAACTGTCCAAAAGGCTAGTCCTTACTTTTGGTTACAGGAGAAAAAAGGGAAGATGACAGCTATGGATCAGCCTGAAGAGCCTTCAGTGAAAATGAGATCTTTTATCGTCCTGGTCCAAATATCTGTGTATGCTCTTAAAAAATAAAGCAGCCAAGATAATTTTCAAATGGAGCTGTAGAGATAACTGACATAGCTGTGCAGTTGATCTCCAACCTGCTTTACAGCAGGGCTTTTCACAATTTGCTCAAGAGACCCCTCGGCAGAGAGGCTGGGCAACCATGGGCCACAGTGTGACCCTTGAATGACAGACCGTGGCTTCCCCCGTTTCCACAGACTGATCAAGGCCCTTGTCTGAGGTCTTCCCAAATGCCTGGTTTGCATCTAAAGCACCTTCAAGATGATTAATATTGGCCAGCCTTGTAGTCCTGCTGGAAGTCAGCTGAGGAGTTGAATCCAACCGAGTAGACTAGTGGGAGTTAGAAAGGCAAAGATTTCCATTTCTAAAATGTCCAGAACAGAGTTTGTTTGGGATTTTTTCTAATGGAAGGAAAGTTGTTACATTCCTCTTTTGTGATGTCTGCTCTCCTTGACCTGAATTGGTGTTTTCACTGCTGCCTGCTGTATTTTTCTTATGGAGAAATTATACTACGTATTTAATCAAAAAAAAAAAAGGGGGTTTTCCTTTTTTTGGTTTGTTTTCTGATTTTGTGGCCTTTTTAATTTAAACCGTGATATGATGTTATAGGGAGGTCAAAACTGAGCGCTTGATCTTTTATGGGTGGATCTCTCAAACCAGAGCAATAGACTTGCTGCAGACTACTGGCTATGGGTCTGTTATGAGAGCTAAAAGGTGTCAGTGCTGCAAAAGGCTGAGTTAAAGTTTGCCCCCGATATGAATGACTGTCTAGATTTCAAAATAAATCCTTTGGATTATACAGGAGATTTGAACTGTCAAGAACTAAATGGTGTGGTGAACTGAAACATAGGTCTCAAGATACCCGCAATTTAGCTGTATTTCAGTAATCTCTCATTCACCTTTCATTGCTGTCAGCAGCCTGTAGGGTTTCTGTTGTATTTATGGTGGAAATATCTGTCAATGAATCATGTCACTGAGATGCATCTGTCTTTTCCACTTCAAGAAATTATTAAACACTTCATAGTTTCTGTGGTTAACACCACATAGCTGGGTCATTTGTACTATCAGGTGTTTCTTCGGGTAAGCATCCTTCTTGCATAAAAAAAAAATCTTTATTTTTATATGTGGTAGGTGGAAGGTATTTTTGTTAAGCAAGTGCATATAATTTTATTTCGTATTTTTACGTTTTCACGTAACTTGTATCAACTTGTATTTCTGGAAAATTTTGGACGACAGTAGGCATTTATTAACAGAATTTTGCAAGTATTAATATCGTTACTTAGTGCCTTTAACACAGAAAAATAGATGTACCTAAAATTCAGGAGACTGGAGTACCTCTCATGTTTTGGAGTTCCTTTGTTTAAATTTGTGGAGATTAAATAATCTTCATGTTAAAATGTTGCTTACTTTCAAGTATAGAAGTTTTTAATATACAAAATTATATTATTAAATTTAATTTCCTTTTTAATCATATACTAACTAAAAATGTAACCTACTATAGGTTTACAAGTTAAACAGATATTAGTAAGTAGTTTTCAATCATATTCTTCCACTCTTACCTTACTCATCTGCAGTGCACCTAAGAATTTTAGGAAGGAAAGACAAATAACCCTAACAAAATGGAAAGCACTGAATATTTTGTGAGACTTCAAGAGCCTTTTAATTTGATCTGCTGCTTGTTATTGTCACTGTAGATTATGGATGAGGACATCTGCCATTGTCCTCCAGTTAATATACTTTTGAACTGGAAGAAAGGGCAGAACTACAGAGCAGCTGGCAAGCGGTCAGTTAACCTCCATTGCAAATGTTTAAAACACCTCTTCTGTGGGGCTTCTTAATGATGAAACACATAGGGCTGGATTTTCTGACAACTCATGGAATGAGATCGATGACTGTAACCTTTTCTCTAAATTAAACTGGAAAACCAGGAGCCATCAAGGCTGTACGCTCAGAGCTTTGGAAGAGCAGATCCTTTTCTGCTCATGACCCCATAAATACATTTTAATGTTTATTTTTAAGTTATGTGAACATATTCTGGGCTATGCTCTCATCTCCATTTCACTGAGCGTACTTCATCATTTATAGTTTTGAAATAGTTATATTTGTACTTATTTAATGTAGCAGCAGTTAGCTCCAGCCAGAGTACTGTCTAGATTTTATTTCCTTTTCAACACAAAAGTAAGATTTACGACATTGAGCAGCTCTCCACTACTTGTAAATGAGGTGTACGCTGAGACAATTTTCAATCTTATTTTATGATTTCTCCTATTGCCTAAATCAAAGGAAAAAAATTACCCTGGGTGAGCTCTTTGGAAATTAGCTTATTTTTTCAGAGAAGGAGTTAAAGAGCATACTTTGCTCAGGTATCTATTTTCCTTTAGAGAAACATGTTGTGTAAAGATGTGTACCTTAGCGCTATTTTCTCTCTGGATTTCTCTTTGTGGTTATGTTTGTTGTTTGGCCTGCTTTTGTTCTGCTGTGGTTATCTGAAAATATTTGTAAATTCTTCATAATATTAATTTAGACTAGGAGAGGAATCTCCCTAATTTTTCAAGAGCCAAACTGCTTTTCCTCGTTTTATTACATTAGTAATTAAAAATGATTGCTGTTTTCTTGTGCAGAACTGTAGCAAGACACCCAAATATGTTTCTAGTCACAGCTGGGTATTTATTCTTTTGAAAATCTGTCCCTCCTATCAGGTGCTGCTGGTAACTGTTGTCAGATGTTCGAGTAGCTGTGCTCTGATGGCAGGCATGATATTGTTTCATTTTCTAAGCAAGGACCAGATGTTTGTTCTGGGCTAAGCAGAACTGATTTGCAGTTAAAAACCTCGAGTAAAGGAGTATCATATCAAGCTGTAAACCAGCCATGTCTCAAGCCACATGTGAATCAAAAAGAAAGATGTGAGAGCCAGTGGTAATCATCTTCTTCACTGCCCTGTACATCTCAGATATTTGTTTATGCAAGTGAAGAACAGATGTGTTGTTCAAACCCCTGTGTTAACAAATGAGAATTCAGATTTGTACTGTTTCACAATTTTCCCTTGCTCTACGCAGAGATAACAATAAAAACAAGGCAAGTGGCTATATTTAGAGAATTAGGCCAATAGGAATTCATTGGTTCCCTGTAGGAGCCAGTGATAAATCTCCTTGGTACACTTCAGCAAGCTCGGAGGCACACCACCTCCAGCTCCGGCCACCTCATGTCCTTCCACTTGCCCTCAGCAGTAAACCATTGCAGGCAGAAAAAGCAATGGGGAAGACTTAAAAAATATTGAATTCCAGCAGAGTTATACTGGACCTTTAAGACGTGAGGTCTTAATCATTCTGTGACAAAAAATGTCTTATGCAAGAAAGAGCTTTGCATGGAATCCCATGGCTACAGTGCTCCAGTAATAGTCACCCCACTGCTAGTAGTTGGACTTCTCCATCAGAAGTCTAGCTTTTACATTTTTGTCTAGTTGTCATTAATATATTCACACTAGCCTTTAATATATTCACAGTATAACAGGCAGGAAAAATTACACTGGGACTAAGGAACAAAGACAAATACTGCTGAAGAAATTTTAAATAACGTGCAGATCTCCAGTGGGCATTGATTCATGTGCTTCATGATGTCAATAATTGTTTGTGAATTGCAGTCATTTTTTCCCTCTGAACAGAGCATTACTCCTGAAATACAGTCATTACCTATTGATTAGCTCTGTAGTTATTTTCATGCATCAGTAGTGCCAGTAAAAAAATGAGTAACACTTATTTTACACCAATGTGTGAGATCTGTACATTGTTCATCAACAAGTGAAAGGAGTCCTTAAAATATGGGTTTGTTTTTTTTATTGCAGAGACCACATTGACATTTTCAGTAGTCATAAGTCTCTGGATAAATGGGAAAACTCTAAAGGGGTCATTTGGGTTTTTAAGTCTTTTTTTTTAATCAGGGCATTGTAAATGTTCTGCTGTATCAGGACAAGAGTGCAATAAGAAGGACATATTTGTCACTGTTTAGTGCTAATGTAATTTCCTATTTTCCCTGCTGTATGTCTCTCCATTTAATCTCAATTGTTGGTAATGTGCTACTTTTTGATTAAATGATGAGAGCTGAAATTCACCAAGGAGAAAATAATTAAAACTATTTGTTTCACAGACTGTCAGCCGCTATTAGAGAAATTAAATGTATTTTTGCCTGAACCATGTTACAGACTTTGCAAAGTTCACAATCAGTTGGAATCATCTTTTGTTGAACACAGATTTAAAAGCAAAGGTCAGTTATGTTTTGGACACTAAGGAGTTTATGCAATTGATAAAACCCAGCCATTTAGATTATTTTTATATAAAAATTGCACTGCTTGGAAACCCTTGCTTTTTGACAGTGACACCCTTATAGCTACATCAGCCCAGCACGTTTTCTGAGTAAAGGGGACTTTGCAGTTTGTCCCTGCAGCTGCAGGAGTGTCCCAGGCCCTGGCAAGGGCCAAGCAGCAGTAGGGATTGTGGCTGATGCTGGTGGCTGGGGACTAGCCTCACTCACAATCATTTACTGCAGCCCCACATGTCCAACAGTGGAGCATCCTGTCACACCACTCTTCTGCTCCAAAGAGGAGCCTTGTTGCCTGACCTGCTCTAGGGGTTTGGCACTGCTTGTGGACCCACCATTTCTCCTGAGTTGTCAGATTTGGCTGGGTTAATGTATTGACAAGCTTTCACCTAGTATTTTCCTCTCCTTCTTCTACTATGATAAGGCATGGACTCACTCCTTTTTGCACCACAGACTGTAAATACCATCTTACCCCAAAAGCTCATGCTTTGAAGTCTGCTTTTTAGCCTTTTTTTGGTTTCTGAAGGGGCAAGGTGACATGGATGGGTGATCTGAGGTGTTGAGTGTTGGAGCCCCTTCCTCCTCCACATGGCATACGGGCTGCAGAAAGGGATCTGAGCCAGTGGGGTAAGTGGTGCACCGATGCAGCAGCCACACTCAGTGACCTTGAAGTGAGGACCTGGCAAGAGGCATTTAGGAATTCATGAAGAAAAGGGAATGAAAAAACACTGGGGCTGTCAGTGAGATTGTTGTGGGGCACAATGAAAAGGCAGGTGGAGAAACGGATGAAAGTTTTGTCCGCAGACATGCTTTGCATACCATACAGGGAAACAGAACCTAATCTCGATTGGAACAATTCAATTCCACTGTGAAGTACGTGTTAAATAACAACAGGCGGGTGCAGAGTTCCGCAGACTTGCAGGTGAAGAGCAGAATTTTAAGCAAGCAGCTGTGCGGGCAGGAGAGGCAGAGGGGAGGGCTGGGACAGCAGCCGGCACTGGTGTTCGAGCTCTGCCCAGACCTCCGCCTGCTTTTACCAGTTAAAAACAGCTGCTTAAACCTTAGCACAGTTCTGCATTAATTCAGCTGGAATTTTTCCTGAGAAGCAGGAGTTTAAACATCTGGATCTTTGCTGCTTGCCGTTTATCATCTCAAGTGGGCGAGTGAGCGGGGCTAGGCGGGGCTCACCGATTGAGCTATCAGGGCCAAAGGACCTGTGTAGCAAAATTACACTACCAAAGAGTGTAGCTCAGTATTGAGCCTCCTAAATAAAGTGAATTATTTCAGCACCAGATGAATCAGTGAAATGTATTCATCAAACCACAAAACCTCACAGTATTTGTTTCCCATTCTAAACAACTATTCTAACCTTTATGTCAAAAAGCCCTATGAATTCCAGTGCAACAGGAACTCTCCTGGGGAGCTTAATGAATAGAAAAGGTTAATTTTTGCTGTTTTATCTTGTCTATCAATAGTTCTGCAAGAGCAAGCCTCTAGGCCATGGCTACCAAAGGCCTGGATTAGTCCAGTATCAAAACTCCAGTTAGAAACTCTGCAGAGACGGGAGCTACCTGAAGATGAAATAGAAGGAATAAGAAAACTTTCAGGAAGATTGTTGGGATTTTTAACATTCATGCCTCACAACTCCTTTTATGTTGTTTTTGGGTTTTTTTCTCTTTTTTTTTTTTTAATAGCTTACTGGGGAAAGATGTTTGATGTGAAAGGGATTAAATGATTTTCTCCTTTCCAGTTTTTCATTATCGCATTTCAATTAATGAGATTTGATCATTTACTATGGATCTCATTTTTGGAATTTGAACCAATTCTTCCTCCAACAAAAGCCAGGACAGTCCATGTAGTCATTCACACAGGAATGGTGTATGCTGTGTCACCTGTACAGAAATGTGACACCTCTGCTGTGACTTCTGTCATCTGGAAAAGGAAACCAGAACATGGCAAGGACCACATCTGTCACCTGATCCCGTCCTGGCTTTTGCAATAGATACACAGGGGTTTTTTTACTCTATCTGCTACCTTAATGAAGGTTTACAAAAATCCCTTAGAAATAAGCCTAGGTATTAAATCTGACAACTTCGGTGGATAGTAGATCTGGGTCTTTTTACTTACCAGTAGTTAACAATTTTACATACATGCCATTTCATGATTTCCTTTATCTGTTTCACTGGCAAGAACTGATGCTTGTTTTTCCTTTAGAGCCCCTGAAAATGAATAGCTCTATCACCTCTCCAGAGGCTTATACCCCTCTCTGCATTGAGTACCAGCCTGCCCTTCTTTCAGACAATTTAGCTGATTAAATGTGATGAGCTCAAACTCTTGAGTAACTGTTTTCAAGATGAAAGTTTTTTGCTTCCATTTCAAACCTTGGGAATCGTGTGTGTGACTGAGGGTCTGAGTGTTTTCTCTCTGTCTAATGAGCTCTGCAGTTAAAGATATGATGCCTCAAATCTTTTCTGCCATACTTTTAGAGACTAATCTCATTGAAATCAATGGCACTCTTTGCCTATCTAAAGTTATACATGTTCTTTGGGTTTCTTCTGAATTTCAACCATCAATAGATTCCTTTGCAGATAGTGAAGAGCCCTGGGATTGATTGATTTAAACAAAAGGATTTAAGTTACAGAGCTTAAATTCACTTTCAGTCTACACAACAAAAAACTTAACTTGAATAATCAGATTCAACCATCCTTTAAATTTGCATTTATTTTGTTAAAAAGTAGTTGATTCTGGTGGGTTACAAAGCATTCAGATATGTTAATTTGCAACTGAATGTAGCCTTTGCCTTTAAACTTAGAACTTCTCTTGGTTAACAAAGGATAAGCTATATGGACAGCTCCATAATGGTATGGTTTCAGAATCTGTTATTTCATGACTTTAGCAATCTGATAACATTGTGATAGAAAATGGGAAACGGTAGTTCTGTTTACAAGATGACTTTTTTACTTATTTATTTCTACAAGCTACATCCTGCTAAAAAAGAGTTTAATTAAAAGGAAGAAAACTGTAATTTTTCAAGGGTTTTATTAATTAAACAGAAAAGCCCTGAACTTATTGGGCAAAATTGAGAATGTAAAATCTGTAATTAGTTGTTTGAGCTAACTAACTATCTGTTAAAAACATATTAGAAAATCTGAGCCACTCTCACCTAATTCTAGTCTTCCATTAAAATAACCATAGAAAATAGGTCTGGTCTTCTTGTTGTCCATCTTTATGCTATGTTGCTAGGGACAGATGTAAATTAACCCTCTTGTTTATTTCTCTTTAGTTTATCATTCAAGAATAAATTATGAAATTGCCAACAACTGGAATTATATGAAACAAATTTCCAGAATAAGATTCCTTCCCCCCCCCACCTTTTTCTGTCTTCCAGTTTGGCCTTTTGTCCAAAAAGGGAGAATTTTGTGAAACTACAGTCTAACCACAATAACTCTATAAAAACCAGAAACTCAGAGCAGCTGGAAAATGGACAGTGCTAAATGGTTGTTCTGGTTTGGGCTGAGATAGAATTAATTTTCTTCTTAGCAGCTGGTACAGTTTTGGATTCAGTATGAGAATAATGTTGGAAACACACTGCTGATGTAGCTGCCACTAAGCTAAGGACTTACGCTGAGCCAAGGACTTTTCAGTTTGCTGTGCTCTGCCAGTGAGAAGATGCACAAGAAGCTGTGAGGTAGCATGGCCAGGACAGCTGACCCAAACCGGCCCAAGAGATATTCCATAACACAGAACATCATGCTCAGTGTATAAACTGGGGAGAGTTGGCCAGAAGCCATTGATTGCTGCTCAGAGGGCCTCAGTCAGTGGGTAGTGAGCAGTTGTGGATTTTATCTTTTTCTGACTCTCTTCCCCATCCCACTGGGGGATGGGAGGGGAGTAAGTGGCTTAATTGCCAGCTGGGATTGAACGGCAACAATGGTGTTTGGTGACCTGCTTTAAACTCCTTTCTTACCAGCAGCTCAGGGAAGGAGACAAAGGCTGAGACCCAGGGTGAGGATAAGCACTGCAAGGTGAAGGTCTTTTTCCATGCAGGAGCTTTGTGTGGAGCAGACCCATCAGCAGGGCATGTTACAGCCCAGCTAGCATGCCACTGCAATGCAGAGCTATGAAATTTGGAGGAAAGTGTACTTTTGCTTTCATCTCTCCCATTTTCCCAGACATATCCTCATCTTGCATGCTATTAGTGCACAGATGTAGCACCCTGTAGTCATTTTGAGTTAGTTTGTGCAGCTCACTAGTTCTGGTCCTCATCTTTGGCAGTGCAGGCATATGGCTTGCCTGAGTCCCAGGGAAGAAGTGTTCTCTGCTGACCTTATCTGGTGATCCAGGAAAGGATTTGCACTTTCACACCTTCACTGTCTGTTTTCAGGAGGTGCTTCCAGCAGGAAAGAAACCCAAGGCTGGCAGCCACTCTCTCCCAGCCCTCCTCCACCTGACTGAGCCCACACCTGGAAATAGTCCTGCTGCTGTTTGGGGTGCAAAATGGGGGGTGTAGAAATTTAAAAGAGAAGAGTCTATGAAATGGCTTCTGGCTTATGTAATTTTGGTTCATCTCATTTTGTTTGTGTTCTGTACAGTCTTTTTGCTTTTTGATCTCATCATAGTTCATAAATGCTTTCTGTATTGTGGTTTTCTTTTTAATGTTTAGGAGTTCCATGCCCATCCTGAGTTCTTCTAATAAGTAAAAAATTAATAACAGTAATTATAAGAAAGTTGTGGAGTGGAAGATGTGTCAGTTTCTATTTTCTAACAAGGGAAAACAAGATACATGACTTGTCAAATTTCAACAGTTAGTAAAAAAGTAGAGATGATGGTAGGGGGCTACAAGCCAGAAGTTGCCACATATATTATTCCTGAAGTCTTATGTTTTCATCAAAAGCCAGCAAAGATATTTTACTTTGCATGAGCAGGCAGGTAGTAAATTGTTCAGAGGTATATGCACTCAGAAGCATCGTCTTCTTGCTGTGTCTCCTATTCTCTGAGGCTGCTAAAAATGCAGCTACCACTTCAAACACAAATACTTCTGTGTGCTTTGCTGTGTTGTTTTGATTGCCAAAATCGATCTTCTTTGAAAGAATTCAAGAAACTGAGGCTGACCTATGTACTCGTGTAAGATAATGCATTGAAAATTTAAGCTGGAAGTAAACAAATAAATGGTGTGTTTTCCTTTACAAACACAGGAGTTACAGCCTAGTGCACGAGGCATCAGCATTGGGATTTCAGAGACTTGTTCTTTCCTCATCTCCTGTAACCTGCACATTGCTTCAATAAATCTCTTGTGGGTCTCTGAATAGAAGTGTTGCAGAAAATTCCAGATTATGTGAGGATATCCAGGACAATTCTCAGTGACTTAACACAGGTATCCTTAGCAATGGGTTGCTGCAGGACATCACCTGGTTTCCAGAGAACTCATTAAGCAGACAGAGTGTTATGCTCCCAGGAGAGGCTTCAGTATTTTGCGAAGTACATGTACTTTCTCAACTCTCTCTGCCTATTATTGCATGTCTTATTTCCTAGAGACTGGATGTTCCAGCAAGTGAATGTCTCCAGTTGGATGTTTATGCAATGTCTGGGGCAGCAGGCTCCTATCTGTCAAATTTTGCATACTGTTACCGAGCTGAGCGAGGTGACAAGTGTAATGTGATTTCAGTGGCTGCAGCGATATCTCAGTTCTGACTTTGAAGACATCACTGTCTGCTGCAGAGCAAGCTTAGGGATCAGCCTCCAGGCAAAGTAATATTCCTCAATGCACTTGACAAAATGAATAAAGGACTCAGTCATGATTAATGACTTTGACCCAAAGTTTCAAGTCCCTGCTCAAATTCAGTCATGTAAAGTTGGGTTCTTGTTTCTATTTCAAAATTGCTTAAAAGTGAACATTATTCTTTTAGAGCTCTATTCAGTATCTTAGAAAATGCAAGGTATAGCTCCACAAACAGTCCCACTCACATCACCAACATTATATTGCAATTCTAACCTGAGAGACATTCCATTTGAAATTAAGACACAAATACAATTTTAGTATTTATATACATATATTATTTACAATATTTATATATTTTATTATTTATCATACCTACAAGTGAGTTCACTGTTGGAGCTGCTCCTTGAAATCAGTGGAGTTTTCTTCAGTGTAGCCCAGGAAGCTGGCCAGCCAAGAGCAGCTTCATCAGCTGCCTGAGAACACAGGTGCCTCATGTTGTTTGACATGCCCCATGATGTCCTGTTGTTGTGGTTTAACACCAGCCAGCAACCAAGCCGCATGCAGCAGCTCGTTCACTCCTAACCAGTGGGTCTGGGGAGAATGTAAGAGGTATGAGACATATAAAACTCGTGGGTTGAGATAAAGATAACTGAATAGGGAAAGAGAGAACTGTGCACACTGGTAAAGGAAAACAAGGAATTGATTCTCTATTTCCCTTGGGCAGACAGCCATCTCCAGGAGAGCAAGGCCCCTCACATGTGATGGTGACTTAGGAAGACAAATCCTATCACTCCAAATATCCCCCCATCCTTTTCCCTCCACTTTTAATCCTGAACATGATGTCATACTGTTCGAAATATCTTTGGTCACTTGGGATCACCTGTCCCACCTCTGACTCCTCCCAACCTCCCACACATGCCCAAGTTCCTTGCCATCATGGCAGTAAAAAGCAGCAAAGGCTTTGGCTCTGTGTAAGCCCTGCTCAGCAATAACAGAAATATTTCTACATTATCAACTCTATGTCCAGCACAAATCCAAAACACAGCCCTATACCAGCCGCTGTGAATAAAATTAACTCTACCCCTGCCAAAAGCACCACACCCGCTTAGGCTGAAGTAGCTGCTTTAGAAGAAGAGGGTTCAGAGTGATGGCAGCTGCCTTCCTCAGTAAAACTCATGTTTTGAAGCTGCAACAAGACTCACCCCATGGCTTCAGAGCAGAGCTACTTGGCCATTTTCCAGCAAAACCGATTTCTCAGAAGGCATATCTCTGCAGCAAAACGAATTAAAACCTCCTACCACCAACTCCATCGAAAGATTCATGGGAAATGGGCATTCAGACCTGGGCATGTGCCTGCTTCTTGGGTTCCCTGAGCAACAGACTGGCCCTGACAGTCTTTTGAGGACAGTTCTTTTCTTCTGTAGTCTGCCTTATCTACAGGCATCCCAGCCACCTATGCAGGGGCTGATGTGAAGGTAAGATGGGACTTCTCAGTCTCTCTGTGTACCCAAATTTTTTTAAGGTCTTTCCAGAAAATTTGCTTTCAAAAGAAAAGGAGATTCGGGATTTGATACCCTCTGTGTCTGTTTGCCAGCTGTCTCTGCTTCTGTTCTTTCAGTATCTTCTGCTCAGGGAAAACTTCTCTTTTCCCCCAAACAGTCATGAATTATTCAGATTATAAAGGCTCCTTTCCTTCCAAATTTTGATGCATTTTTATTGTGAAAATTGCTTTGTGTTCTTAATTCATCAAAGTTTCATCTTTTATTATATATTTATATCTTTGATTAAGAAATTATTTCTCTGTGGCCACAACATTGTCAAGAGAAAGGTTTCACACTTTAACTGAGCCATTTCTGCTATTTCTTTCAAAGACAAAATCTGAAGGATTTTATTATGGAGTCAATTTATTAAAGAATTCTCATTGGCACAAGTTAGGGATTGAAGAGAAATTAATTTGGTGGTGCTGACTGGGTATCTGGGGAGAACTATATTCAATAAAATATCTCTTTCTAGTCTATTATCAAGGCAGAAATTGGATAGAAATAGCATAATAGCAAGCTACATATGAAAGAATAGAAGGAAAGAGATGGAAACCAGGGCTTTTGAGTGAAGGCAGAGATTGCTGAAAAGCTGTGCTGCCACACTTCTCTGGCAGCTTTGGCTTCCTAGGGACCTGACAGTTTGTCCTGGCCACTGGTCTCACCAGGAGATAAAGTCAGCTGCTGCAACCTTATTGATCAAAGGTGGCTGAACACATCCATACACCTGCGTCATGGTTTCCTTTCTAGCCTTTGTTTTCATACTCAGTATTTCAATGGATTACTTTTTGTCTGGAATTTTCAAAGCCACAATCACGTTAGGAGGACTAGACAGTGCAAGTTACACAATGCACACTGAACACACAGAGCCTCTGTCTTCACCTGGGGGCTGTGGCTCTACAGCAGCTGTTGTTATTTCACCTTGGACTCTTGCAACAGAAATCAACCTGGTGTCTTCTCAGGACCCCTGGCTTTGAAATGATTCAGTGGCTCACAGATTAATCAGTGTACCCTAGAACACAGGTAATTTGCTTCTCACAAGCTTGTTTTCTTTAATATTCACGGGAACACAATGCCAGTACTCTGAAATTTTTCAAAGTATTCCATGTTCTGTGTTTGCCTTTGTTCTTGAGAGTCAAGTAGTGCATTGAGGATGACTGGGTGTCACCCCTCCACTAGTTGACACCACAGAGATGAAAGACTGCTGTACCAAGTAACAGTAATTTCATGTTCTCTGGTGTTGTTGCTAATCCCTACAATGTATATGCATAGTACTGCTCAGGTATCACAGATGATCACTGTCTTTCCTGAAGGAAGAGAGAAAAAGAAGAAAACTCTGCATATACAGAATTTTTCAGTACAGAAGCCAGCCAGTAATATACCAGCATTTAAAAAATATTACCAGAATAATTATCATTGGGAAAGGTGAAACAATACAGGCAAAAGTGCCTGAGTACTGATGCCCAGAAGATGGCCTGTTGAGTGCTTTCTGCATTTTCCTAGCTAGAACCAGGGAATTTGTTGCCCACTCCAGGAATGGCCTGATGGAACTCGCTCATTTAAAAAAACAAAGTCACAGAGGGAACACCATAAACACCTCTGGCAAAAAGAAAACCAAACAAAAAAGCATCTGCAAGCTCATTAAGCCCAGCCCATGAGTAGATTTCCCACATGAACTGAAAAGTGCATGATTGAATGGCACATGAGCTAGGACGAGTGTTATAAGCCCACTTTTGAGGAGAGTTCCTACAGAAGTCCACCTGATGCTTCTGATGAGGGTTATTCCATCAATACTTGATGTATTTTGCAAGACAAATTATAGGAATAAAGGTGTTTTAACACATTCTTTTTCTCAGCATTAAATGATCTTCCAGTTTACCAGGCAGTTCTGTGTGCAAATCTCTGTTTAACCCCTTGCTCATGTCTCTCAAACCTCAGCTGTGCTCTCTGTCCTTGTGCCCAGCCTTCTCTCCCATAACCTCTCGAGATGGCAGAACCCTGAATTCATGAAATAAAAATCAAGTGCAATTTTCTGGTTGAGTGGGATGAGGGGAAGCTATTCCAAAGTCGTAAGTCCTCTGATACCATGGCTTGTATCCCTGCTGCTCTCTTTGAGTCATATGGCAAACTCTTTCAGCCAGTACAAAAAGAAGGGCATGCATGCTGTCCGTTCAAGCTATTTGTCACAGTCTTTAAGACACACAGAACAGTTGTCACTTTGCTGGTAGTTGCTGCAAGCAGTACTGAGAAAATGAAGGGATTACAGAGGAAGAATTATAGGATCTTATTAATTATTTTTCCTGTCCAGTTTTCTGTGGTTTCTGATGGACGTAACACACTGTCTACCCAGGACTCTGAGCTATGAATTCAGGTGAAGGTGTACGTGGATGAGAACATGGATTATCATGGCAAAGCCATCGAGTATAACTGATGCAGACACATGATTTCTAAGGAGTTAAGCTGTTGATCCTGTTTTAGAGAAATGGAAAAGATGTAACATTTCATGGCAACATGGCTGTAGGAACTGACTGTTGTCAGCTAACACATTTTGCAAGAATTAGCACCTAGTCTGGACAAAATTATATGTCCCTTAAAATTGCATTAATCAAAATGCATGAACTAACAAGTCCTAAAAAAGCAAAACTAAAATACAAACCCTCTTAGCACTTGTCCCAGTTTCCCTAGAATGGAATATTCCATTTCATACTGAGGGAAAATTTCTCTTTGTCAATGAGATATAATTGATGAACATTTAAGGAAAAAAAAAGAAATATCAGAGTTTCTGTAAAAAGAAAAATGTATATTCTTTGGGAATAGATAGTGCCAAATTAATGTCATTTTATGTATGTAGGCTACATTTTGGTTAAATAAGCTGATCACTTGCTATCTTTTCTCTCCTTCCACAACTTATACATCTAATGAGCAAAGATGTGTATTTCAATCAGACCTTTGTTTACTGTTGAAGAGAAACATACAGTTAATTGAAAAAAAGTGAATGTTGTGATCAACACTATAACAAGACGGGAAATACAGGTTTAGAATTTCATTAAGAAGAAGTTAAGCTGAAATAAGTTTTACTTGTATATTACAAAGGCATTAATTACAGTTCCTTGGATACAAATAATAACAGTTTGTAAGCAAAAATCCAATTAAAAAGAAATCAGCACCAATAAGTTAGAAACTGAAGAGTGAAGAATCATTGTGCAATTTATGGGCATCCCCTTTCTCTTAGGACAAGTTCAGTCAATCAATGAACAAGATGTTACTGATTATGTATATATGAATATTATTCTTTTACTGTTTATTAAGGCTTTTTTACACTGGCAACGTGTAGAGAATCCTCCCCAATGATTTGAGTTATACTTGTCATTACTTCTTATCTATCTGGAACTCTTGGTATAATACTTCAGGGAAGAGACTTTAAGGTCCATCTGGTTCCAAACCTTCTGCCGTGGAAAGAGACATCTTCCACTAGACCAGGTTGCTCAAAGCTTCATCCAACCTGGCCTTGAACACTTCAAGTGATGGCTAATTCCTTAATGTAGTGTAGTTGGGTTTTTTTAGTGTATGTTTGTATAGAACATCATGAGAAACATCCTGTGGTTTTACATGTCAAGATATTTGTCCACTGGCTGGTGATTTCCCTGGCCCTTTATCAGGTGCTCTCCTTCTTAGAAAGCCACTGGCATCAAGGGTTGGGTCAGATGTGTTGCTTTGACAGGAGTCTCCTGTTTGTGGCTGTTTTCTTTGCCAAGGGCTTTGTGGTTCCTCCTCATCTTTTGATGGCCTATCATGTGGTAAAAGAAAAGCTATGGAAAAGGTATTCAAAAGAAAGCTGGCAACCAGGAGTGAGTCTGCCACTGCTGGAAGAATTCATCCTGCTCCCTGTCTAGATACACATTAATTGATCCAGAGGTTGCAGTCTGTTGCCATCTTCATCCTTCCCAAGAGGTCCTCAGGCACTGGTGCACAGACAGGATGTCTGCATATGTCTGTGTCTTTGCTGCAGTTGATTTTTGAGTGTGTAGTAGACCCAACACTCTCCCAGAAAGAATCTCAACTGTGTGTATGGATGTGTAGTTGCTGTCATAGTAGGCATGGACAAGATCCAGAGAAGGAATCCCAATGTGCTTTACTTCCAGCCTCTCAAAATAAATAGGTCAACTGCCCAGCAGGAAGATCAAGGCACTCCTGGTGCAGGGTTTCATTTTTACTTTCATTAAAACAGAAAGCATGCCAAAACAATGAAGATATTATAAAGAAAGGGAAAATGAAATCTTTCATAATTAATTAAGCACTCAGAAGATGGAAAAAGACGATTCATTAGTCATACAAAAGCAACTCACTCTCTGTTACAGTGAAATTTTTTTTCCTTATCATATTTCTGTTGGAACCCTGGAAGCT
>WAAE01022147.1:6461-32321 GCA_013400495.1 Nicator chloris
GGGGCGGGGAAAGGTGGATTTTTTTTGCAGAAAACCTGAGAGCTCGCAGGGTACCCTCCCGGCCTGAAGGCAGTGCAAAGCTATTTTCGGCACTGGCCAGGCCAGCCGGACAGCCCCCACCTCGGGCAGCTCCGCTTGGTAACACCCAGGATGCTGCAGAGACAGGGATGCTCCTAAAGTCCCCCCAAACGATCCTAGCCAAGGCTGCCGGCGGAAAGCACGGGGAGCTGGCCAAGGTGCTGCCGCAAGAGACGGTCTGTCCCTGTCGGCGTCCAACACGCGAACCACCCGCCCGTCCCCCGCTGCCCCAGAGCCGACATGCCGCGGAGCCTCCTCTCCGCACGGCCGCCCAACTTCCCGGGAAGCGGCCGCGGAGCGGCGGCCCCGGGCACCCCCGAGCGCCCGCAGGGCTCGGCTTCGGGCAAACTTCTCTGCCGACGGGGATCGGAGGGATCGGGGGGGAAGTGGGGGGGAGAGGGGGGGCAAATGCAGGAAACCGTAGCAGCACGGCAGGCAGGAGCTGGCCGGAGGGGCCGGGAAAGTTGTTCTGCACTTACTGCTGCTTCTGCCGAGGGATCAGTGCTGGGGTCTGGGGGAGCGCGGCGCCGGCTCCGGCTCGCATCCTCACTCACCTCGGTGCTGTCGGCAGCGTTCTCCGCCATTTTCCTCCTTAGGAGCAGGCAGCGGGAGGAGTGTTTCATTCCCATAAGAGCTAGCCAAGGGGTTGGGGCTTCGGGGCTGGTGTTTTGGTTTGTGTTTTCAAAGATCTCCAAACACTGGTGTGCGCCAAAGGACAGGGAGATAAAAAAAAAAAATATGGAAAACAGCAATAAATCAGTCAGCTTTGTCCTTTCTGCGTCGTCCACAGGAATGTTTGTCTCCTCTTAGCATCGGGAGCTCCTCAGGCACTTTCAAGTCCTCCTCTTTCTCCCCTCTCCTCCACCTCCAGCGAGTTCTTGGGGTGGGCAGAGAGAGGCGGCACACACTCTTCAGGTTAAACTAAAAGGCTGTCGGGCTATGAGTCCTCCCCTTCAGAGAAAGCAGTCAGGCTATACAGGAGAGAAGCACCAGCTAAACTGAACTTGGGCGTGCAGTGACCAGCTGGGCATCTTTGTGTCCTGTGGCTACTCTTCCAGAGGCAGAGGGAGCCAGAGACAAAGCAACAGGACAAGGAAATCATAGCCCTTTATTTTCCTTCTTTGGGCTTCTTTCTTTC
This sequence comes from Nicator chloris, assembly GCA_013400495.1. Classification (NCBI taxonomy): domain Eukaryota; kingdom Metazoa; phylum Chordata; class Aves; order Passeriformes; family Pycnonotidae; genus Nicator; species Nicator chloris. Next base: position 7,678 of record WAAE01022147.1, read on the forward strand.
TATGTCCCAGGACACTTCCTTTAAAGACGGCCACAGAATTTGCTACCCTCTTTCTACGAATGTCTTCTGAAATAGAAATCCCTTCTCCTCCTCCTCCCTCCCTCCTTCCCTCTGCCCCCTTCCCTCTCCTCTTCCCTTCCCTCTCTTCTCCCTTTCCCTCTCCCTACCCCTTCTGCTCTTGGGCAGAGCTTGGTGCCCCTCACTGGGAATTGCATTCACGTGTCTTTCGTAGAAAAAAAAATATAATTTCAAGCTCCCCCCACCCATCGCCTACACCCTCTCACACACAGGCACGCATTCACACGTACGCACACACACGTTGTCTCCCTCTCACACAGACATGCACAGTTTTTTTTCTCTTCCCCATCCCTCCTCTTCTTTTGAATCAGCAACACTTTTCTTTGCAAGGACTCTCGGCAAGGCTCTTAGAGAGCAACCGAAGAAGTCTGCTCCAGCTTCTCTCCTCCGAGTTAAGTAGCAAACCTGCTTTCTTAATATATCTTCTCGTGTGTGTGCTCCCAGCTCCTGTTTTACTTGAAGTTTTTCAGGAGGATCCACACTCCGTCAGATAGCCGTGAACTGTAGGAATATAGTCCCGATCCGGCTGCAGTTCCTGCTGAAAAGGGGGGAGGAGGAGCTGGCGGGAGGAGAGGGGAAGAGGCGGAGGGAGAGGTCTTGCTGGGGAGGGAAGGGAAGAGGCTAAAGGTGATTTGAACTTGTTTTTAGCCTTTTCCTAATGACATCTTCCTCTGTAGGAGTGCATCGCCACCTTCCCCACACGTTTATTTTGCTTTCACTCCTCCGGGCACTTTCTAGTTCTGAGTTGTCAGCTGGGAGGATTGGGTTTACCTCACTCGTGTTGCTGTGGGTAAGGGCGGGAGAGGGGGCGTATTACATAATTAATCCTTCCAACTTCACTTTCCGCAGCTCCATCTCCAGCCCACTGTTCTCACGTTTCTGTTTTGTTTTTATACGGAGGAGGTGAGAAAATAATGCTGATGTGTGGGTGTGTGTTGCTCGAAGGATTTCAAGGATCAGAACAGGATTGCTGCTCTCTGAACAGTTTGAAATTATTTCCTCTGGGGGTGCCAATGGAGACCTGAAGAAGAGGTTTGAAAGACCACTTTTGATGCATATTTTAAGGACATAGATGGCCAGCTCAGATGCTTTATCAGTAACAGATTTGGATAGATTTGGGGTTTTGATTTTTTGTCTCTTGCAGCCTATTTTAATATCTTTCAATTAGGGTTTATCCTCAGCTGACCTCTGGAATACTGACACACCATGAAGTACTGCCAGAAAACAGGAGGTCCCTGGGCACACGGGGCGGAAATATTCCTAGGGGTGGGGGAATAGAAATGGAGAATGTGAATTAGAGAGTAGAGAGCAAAGTTATTCTCCTGCCCCATAGGGATGAGGAGGTGGGGCCAAGAAAATTAAATAGGCGAATTTCTCCTTTTTACTTGAATGACCCTCACAAATTCTTGCTCAGAAAGGGATCGGTAGGTATACATTAGATTTCAGGAATTCGCAATAAGTCTCACAGTGATAAGTAAGAAACCTAGGGAAGCAGAAGGTGTGTGGTATGCTGAAATGTCAAGTGGCAATGAGAGTATGCCATGTAGGGCACAATGGCAGCATATGAAGCGATTTCAGAATATGAGAATAGGTTTTAGACATGTGTTCCATACAGACTGAAACTGGACCTCTGTGAGACGCTTTGCAGAGCCATTTGATCACTCAGTCTTTCACAAGCTTCTGATTTCCCCCTATTCCTTTCATCTTACATTCATTTTGACACTTCAAGTTCTTTCATTAACACCACATCACTGCTAATTTTTTTTCAGTAATCGTCCACATCTCCTTTGTGTGTACAGTGGAATTTTATTTCACACCTTCCAGGCAAGAGGCTTAAGTAACGACAGAGGTGGAAGTAACAAAGAGGTGGAACTTTTCTTTGTGACATTTGTGGAGCTTTTGAAGGTCTTAAACCACTTCAAATATGAAAACTTCTATAGTCATTGCCAAGTATTCCAAAGCTACACTCTTAATCTTGGGCTATGGACCTCTTTCTCACCAAGTACTTCAATTTCTACGTGAAGGGGTAAGGGGAAAAAATGATCTGCAGATTAAAAAAAAAATGTCTCTGCAATCTTTGTTACAATGTTTTTCTCTGCTTTGGCATGAATATCTGGTGGTTAGTGAGTGGATGAAGTTTTAGTCAGCATGCATTTGGACTAACCTGCATAGTTTTAGTGTGCCTTTTCTATTTTCAGGTGTTACACACAGCTAAACTTAGCCTAATCAAACATTTTAAAATAAACCAGTCTTCTATATGGAGAAAAAGAATTTGATTTTGAAAAACTACTCCAGAACATATTTTCCAGTTTTCTCTGACAGCTGGGTTTGTATTTCTGGTACAGCTCAATCACTCTTTAGTCAGCTAAATGAGGCATCAGATTTTCAAAAGCACTCGGCAACCAGCAAAGTTGGCAGGCAGAGATTTAATATATCCTTCCCTCCTATGCTTCAGATACTGCATGACTTACCCTGGCACCTATTCTTGTCCTCCTCCACCTCTTTGTCAACACAGATGATACCTGACTGCTCATCCTTGAATGTGGTGCTGATGTTTTATAGATACCGCGAAAGCCTTCCCGTCTCTTAGTTTCCAGCATAAGAAGGAATGTTTGGGTCCTGAGCTCCTTTGGAAATCTGCCAGATGGTTGGTGTCTTCACTCCATTTATGTTCTACATGTGATTGAGGAAACTGCATTGAAAACATACACACAGTTTTCTCTAATCTGCTTTTTTCCAAAGGGAAAATGATTGGCCTTATTGGAACTTTTTTTTTTTTTTAATCAGGTAGAAGTTACTCCTTGTAATAATTTTTAAGAGACTCAGAGCAGTTTGTTTACATACACAGATGTCTGTGAGCACACAAAGACGCTTGGCCAGTTCTTCAGTTTGAATATGAGGCTCAGTGCAAGTTCCTGTTGATACTGAAATTCACAGCAACACTGAAGTTGAAGAATGTGAGCTTTCATACTGTTTAGGGGACAAATTCTACTCCCATCATGTGAATACAAATCCTGCTGACATCACACATTACCCAAGGGTGATAATTGGTTGTTGGAACTATCTTGGGAACATTTCTGAACCCCTGTTTTGTTAGATCTTGAGAAAGAGAAAACTGTCATGAAGAAAATGTCATGGTAGTAGACGTGCATTGGCAGCAAAGCCAGGAGGTGTCAAAAACATCTTCTGAGTTTAAATATATCATGTGTAAGTACATGTGAAGGTCACCAAGTATTAGGAATTGAGTAGAGTGGTGCTGAAGGGAAAGTGGAAAGGGAAGCTTTTATTACTTCAGAATTCCAATAATAGCAGCTGTGGTTGAGGCTGCTGTGCTACTTGCTGAGTGTGGCAATAACACTGTGCTGGCCCTGAGAAGATTCAGACTTATTGCCAGCTTTGTCATTAGCTTGGATGAAACCCAGATGTCTGCATTTGAGGTGGGGTAATCCTGTGCATCGGTGCAGACTGAGAAATTGCACAACAGTCCTGCTGGAAAGCATCTGGGGGTTATAGGGTGGAGGTGCAGCTAGGTTGGATATGACTCATCACACTCTCTCACTGCATGAAAGGCAAGCTGTATAATTCATCTACATTACATGGAAAGTGGCCAGTGGAGTGAGGGAAGTCTGATTCTCTCTCTCTCTGTGCTCGGAAGCAGTGAGACTACATCATTGATTCTGTGTCCAGAGCTGGGTCTTCTGGTTTAGGAAGGAGGCTGATAACTTGCAGATGGCTCAGTGAAAGACTGCTACAATGGTCTCTTAGGACACTAAGGTCTGAGGAAAACTGGGCTTGTTAGGCAGCCAGTAATGTCTTATGACTAGCTTTAAGGATTTTAACTAAGATGACCCAAACTCCATTTGGTACAGTCAGATCATTTGAAAACAGGCAATAACTTGGTTGTGGCTTTGGAAGTTCAGATTCAGTATTAGCCAAATCTTGGACTATAAATCCACTTCCTATTTGGATGGCAAAATATTCTAGCAAAAATCTATTCCTATTTCAATACCCCCACCAAATTTTGTTATTTAATTGATTTTGTTTGTTATCTGATTTGTTATTGGAAGGATCCTCCTGTAGCATCACTTTGTGTCAGAAAAACCCTTTTTCTGACCCAGACACGGGGCTCCTGAGAGATGTTTTAAAAGATTTTATTCCATTTTCAGTCTCATTAGAAGGCTGAGATGGTACAGATATTATAATTCACACCATCACAATCAGAAGCCAACTATTTCCTAGTTACGATACATTATAGGTGTTTTTTGGCCTGTCAGCTTTTGCCACACAATGCTGCTAGTGCTTCTAAGCCAATTATCTAAAAATACCCCACGTGAGCCTTGCTACAATACATCTTTCATAGTTCTATTTCTTAAAAATATCTGGTGTGTTTGCAAGGGCATTGTTTGAAACTTGTTTCCAGTTCAATCTGTCTCTCAACAATGTCTTCCCTATTCCACGGCCTTTCTAAGTCAGCACACCTTATCTCAGTTTGCATACAGATATACAAGACTATGTGAGCCTTCTGTCAGGCTTTGAGAATTCTCTACAGATCACTTTCCCACATCTCCCCCTCTCTCTTGAACGCAAAAACCCTCTTTGATGGCCTTATTCACCATTTGCTGCAGACAGAGAAGTACACAAGGCACTATCACTAATATTGCTGCTGTAACAATCAATGCGTATAAACCCGTTTTGCAAAGCTCCTTTAGCCAACTCCTCCATCCTTCAAACAAATCCTCTAACCGTGATCCATTGTCTGTTTTAATTTGATTTGCCAGATCTCTCAGTTTTTGAAGCTGTTTGTGGATGGACTCTCTGAATGGTCAGACAAATCCATACAACACCATCCTTCAAATTCCTCACAACCATGCCCACGTGCCAGTAAAAGAAAATCGATGGTGGCTCTGTCCTGTGAGGTTGTATGTCTAACAGCACTAACATCTATCATCAGGTCACTAATTACAGTGGAAGTAGCACTGATTTCTTTGCTCAACCAACACATTGTTTTTTATTGCTCAGGAAGTCACAGTGACTTCCTTTGTCTCAAAAGATTGTCTTTGGCAATCTTTCCAGTCTCTTCATGCACTTTTATCCCTACTGTGTCTCTCAAGGTTGCCAGGACTTCAAATATTACTCTTATTCCTGAAACTTGCCTATGTTAATTCTGAAGAATTTGAAGTGAATTCTAATTCGCACTGCAGATTTAAAGATCTCATTTTATTTATGTTGTTCCTTCCTTGTCCTTTAGTTTTCCCCATTAACTTCTCCCCCCACCCCATGTATCATCTCATCTTTCTTCATGAACACTGCATATTCCAGCCTTTTCCTGGGAATCATTGCTGTTTTCAACCACTGATGTTAGGTTGGAGTGAGGAAGGGTCTGTCACAAGCTAAGCTGATCTGAGATACCCACTGCTGCAGGCCAAGAATATATGTCCAGGGCTCAGATGATTCAGTGTTACGTTATAGACACCTTCTCACAAATGAACCCTTAGCCATACTTACAGATAATGGAACACCCCAGAACTATCTCTGCAAGACATTTTAATTATTTTTTTCTAAGGTTGTAGACTTCATTTTATTTAAAAACAGAAGCTCTATTTTGCAGTTGCAAACTTGAAAACTTAATTTAACCTGAACCAAAATGTTCCTTCCATTTTTTTTCTTCCATTCAGAGTGCCAAACTCTGAATAAGTTGTAACTGGGTCAGTTGGAAGAAAGTTGTATTCTGACAACTTCTGTGAAGGTCACCAAAGTGGGTCTCCAGTTCTCTGTGGATTGGAGGAGCTAAGCAGGTTTTTGGGACTTGTGATTACTACAATGGCAGAGATAAATGGGCGTAGTATTGTGATGTGTTTGTTTTACACGGACCTTGTTCAGTTCCCACCTGACTTTTTGAGCATTTACAAATCATGTACTCAGAACAAACAGCAAAATACTTCTGAAGTTTAATGTCAAAGTTATTTTAAAGTTATGAGGTGCCTAAAAATTTTCTTATGCGAAACTTTTCCCCGGTAAGAAAAACATGGGTGTATTGGAGTGCGTTCACTGAAAGAGCCACAACAATTACTAAGTAACTGAGGAACTCTCTTGTATGAAGATAGGTTCAGAGTGCTTGATGTGGGAAGGGGTAAAAAAGATGAAGTCAGACTCTTCTCAGTGGTACTCAGCGAAAGGAGAAGAGAAAATGAGCATAAATTGAAATAAAGGACATGGAAGCATTAAAAGCTAATGCTTTTTTTACTGTGAAGGCGTTCAAAAATATTTTGTAGTTTCCTTCCATAGATGTGTTAAAAACCTGGCTACAAATGGCCCCAATTGTAGCTGACAGTCCTTTATGTGGAGGCTGGACTAGATGATTCCCTGATGCCTTTTCTAACTTCAGTGTTCATGTGATTCTGTGTGATAGTGGAAGAGCTGTGAAAATCACTTAGATGGCTCTTCCAGACCTGGCAAATGGGCATCTGTCTTTTTGCTTTCTCTTCTGTATTATTCCTGAAGCCTTAAAAAGATTATTTATGTATAATCTCATACCATGGTGATTTGCTATGTGCAGCCAACACTTTCACAAAAAATATATGCTGAGAGAAGAGACACACTGTTGCTCATATTCTCTTCTAGAGTTCTCACAGGAGAGAGAAGGTGTGTAATGTTGTTTGAAGAGCTAAACCTCATTATAATGCCATCTCCCATAAGATATAATGGGTGCAGAATATTGTACCCAGGCACACAGTTTATCAGAAAGAAAGTGAAGTAATACTCTCAGCATCATGAACTCACTGAAAAGAAATGCAAATCACTAGAGTCCATCCTATCTTGTCACTTCTCTGGTGTGACAGCTTTAAGAAACTTTCCTTTCTGAGAAAAACTCTGCCTTCTGCCTTATACTGTTTGCTGGAATCTGAGATCCAATTTCTACACTTAAAGACCCACTTCTTTTTCATCTGCTCTGCCTTTCTCTCCTGATGCATTATAGCATAATTAGCAAGTCTGAGATGAAGACCAAATATGTAAAAATGTCACTATTCATTCAAGCAAGAGGTTTTCTTACTTTCTAAATATCAAATCTTAGTTTTTTCTTTGCTTCTTAGGGTGCAGTCTGTGCCTAAAGTTGGAATTGCTAGGTCACGTGAGGTTAGAGGAGTTGAACTAGACCACAGATGAAGCTGCAATAATTGCAATTACACCTCTCTTATTTCTTTTCCCAATAGCAGGCATTCTGTTATCTTGGTTTCTGTCGCTTTCTGTTTTTCAGAAAACGGATGAGGCATTTATTTGCCTCCCTCAGTGATACACATAATGCTTTGGGAAGACTCCTGTAAAGCATTTTAACTGGAAGATCTATGAAAATAACTTAGATGGCTCTGTCAAGTCTGGCAAATAGCTGTCTGTCTTCTTGCTTTCTCTTCCATAACTGTCTTATAAAGTAAGTCATTCTGCTACGTTTCTCACGTTTCCCTGTTGTGAACAATTTTCTTCATGCTCAGCTGTCACTCACTGTTGACAAGCAACCAACGGTAACTAGGATAGTGGGCTGGCATTTCTTTCTCCCCAGTTTGGTATTTTCCTTCCTCTTCCAATAAGGAAAATTGCCAGATCCTGCTGCCTCCCACTAAAACGTGAAAAATAAGAAAGTGTGATCAGTACTGTGTATTTCATGAGCTGAGAACAATGTAGCTCATTTTCCAGAACTGTCTGTAACGTAGCAAAATTGAGGCCATACCTCTTCAGAATGTTGCTTGATGATGTTCCCCAATAAATTAAATATAATCAGGCTTTGGCCAGGTTATAGCATGGAGTCAGCACTCTGAGGTGCCTAAGATGATGATTTTTCTAGCTGCAAACAGAGCTCAGCCTCCTGGATTATTGATCTGGTAGTGGCCCTTGGCACCTGATGTGGCTGTGGACTTTGGCAGAATCTGGAGACTCTGCTAATTCATCTGTGGTCGCTGCCAGGGGGAAGATCAACTTCTTTATACTAAACTCTCCATAATACAGGTGTAATTGTGTGACCTAGGTGTTAATGGTATCCCTCTTCTCTCTTTCTTCAAACTACATACAATAGAAGCCAATATTGAGAATTACGTGAACTTCATAGGTGGTGTATTTGTATTTTCTCTCAGGAGAAAAAAACAGCTCTTAAGTAGTATAAAATGGTTTTGCTTGTAGCATTTAGAAACCTGCTTGATATAATAAAAAGCCCCTGGAAATACAGATGTGTTGGTCATAATTTATCACGTTAGAGAAATCAGTGTAGCAGAGTTTACAGTTTACAGAGAACATAGCTAGTCCTTTTAAAGGCAAAGTAAAGGAAAGAGTTCTCTTCCTTAAGGAAGGAGTTTCTTACACCAATTATTTTTGTTACAGACGTGGCCTAGAGAAGCCCATCAATCTTCAAATCCCATTGTTCCAGGTATTGCCCTTCAGATCCTGCTTTGGTAGTTTGCCACAAAATAGATGAGAGCAAAGCATTATTTCCCTGATTCTCGCTTTACTGTTTTGCCACAGAGCTCAAGTGAATTACATGAAACATAAAACAAATTCCAGGAGGGCTGGGCCAGAGCCAGCTTTCAGGTCTATTTCAGTAGCTGACAGAATCTTTCTGTCCGTAAACCTAAGAACTGGCATTCTGGAAAAAAATGGAAATTAAATTCAAGCTGCTCGATCAAAACAGTACATAATTAAAAATGGACGATTTAGAAAAAAGAAACGATGCAGAATTAGACCTCTTCTTGTGACTAAGCTAATTTGTGTGATCCATTCCTTTTCATTGGGAACACTACCTTTTCAGTGTGGAAACAACAATAATAGAATAGAGGGGTTTAACAAGAAGGGTACACCACTGCAACTCCAAATGGGAATATGCTAATCTTTACTGCAGTGTTGGAGCCTGCAAGAGGTTTGAAAAAATATGTAATTTCTTAATGACAGAAAGAATATAAGAAAGTGGCACATTCTCTCCCTTGCATGTTCTTGAAATACATAAAAATTATGATTTATAGGTAGCAAATTCGTGTGTGTACAGCTTATAAAGAATTACCAGCTTGGTGAGGAGGAAAAGGGAAATTACAGCAATCTAAACCACAGAAGATTTAAATTATAAGCAAATGTATGTCATGTTTTTAGAGTGGCATATGAAAGGTCATGTTCATTTTGTAGGAATGTGAGCTCAGGACAAATTTGAGCTGTTCTGTCTTTTGATGCCAGGATAAATTGAAAAACTGAACACCAATAACCTTAAACCACAATGAATCCTATAATGATTCCTGCAAATTATGGTCAAATAGGAGTATAAACCTTGAAGAACATTTTTAATGAGAAAGCATATCAAAGTTTCTAACGCCTAAGTTAGAAATTCACACATGGTTAGAAGCATTAGATTTTCATCTTGTCTCTATCCCAAAATACTAGATGATTTTATCTTCAAGTTTGGTGACCTATTATATTAATATTTAAGTTAATCTATAATATTACCCTGCATTTTGGGGTGTGGATGATCAGCTGGTACATGCCTTGTGTTGTACATGTTTAGAGACAATATGAAAGTCTCCCTAAGTGCAAAGTATTATTTAAAGCACTTCTTCTATGTGACACAAGAATGGGAGAGACCACCTGGATTGTTATTTCAGGGAGTGGATTTCGACATTGTCAGGTATTACTATAATATTGCAACATCGTTGTATCATATTACAATGATACTGGGAATATAATTACAAACAGAGACTTAAAATTATATGAAAAATTTCATGCATTGCAAACCAAAATGTTTCATTATCCAGTACAATCTTAAAATTTACAGTAACAAATGACAAGAAGTCCTCAAACTGTGGTTTGCAAGAGGAAGAGAACTAAAGATATTGAAGATATGGTCAACTCCAGAGCATTGTCATATACAATAGTCTAATCCATGGGGAGGAATGTATTTAATATATTTTCATATGTGATATTTTAAAAATGATTTTGTCTTTCTGAGTGATTATTTTGCCTATCTGCTACATTTAATAGCTATTTTATCTTCAGTACAAATATAGTAGTGGAAGACCCAAAACCCCTCACATCTGAGAACACCCCAAAAGAAAAGCAATCATGAATTCCCTTTGTGGAAAGAATTATGGATTTTAAGTTTAAATTGTGATGCGAGATTGAACTTTGCCTTTGACCTATAATTTGGGACTACTGCAGAGGCCTTTGAAAACTGTAACATATAATTGTAGTAAGAAGGGTATTCCAACATGCCTTGCACTGTGCTCTCAATCCTAGTCTTCCTGACCTCTGAGCCATGAGGTCCATGTGTAGTTACAGGAATTTAAAATATGATTGTTAAAGACTAAGATGTCTGTATATGAAGTGATGATGATCAGCATAGCAGAAGCACTGACTGTTGCCAAGAAGTGCATTGCTGATGGATGAATTTAGCAAAAAATCTAGTTTCCTCGTTTAAAACTGGAACTTCTCGTCCAACTCTCTCAGTTTTCTAAACATTGCCATCCCAGCCATTCCCTAACTGATACATAACATCCAGATATACTCATCTGTGACAAGTTGCAGCCACAGTGTAGCCGTGTATCCCGGCTGTGCCAATGTGCATACTCAGCACAATCACTAATTCCCTGGGTGGCTGAGGAGCTCTACCGGCCGATCCTGCTGGCTGAGACAACTCATTTGAGATAATGGACTGACATGACATGAGGGGGCCAAACAAACTCCTAGTTGCCTTCACAAAAAAGTGACAAACCATTGCAGAAGCTCTCCAAGAGAGAATTTCAGCCAGCCCTGGAGGTTTCCTCAGGCAGCTCCTGTTGTTTATAAGCTGATTGATGGCACTATTGTCTCAGAGATGCTTCCAGGTAATTGATGCTGGAGAGCTGGCCAAACTGTGCATAGATACTTGTGACTAGTCTTTAGAACTGTTCTTATAGTGACAGAAATGGTCAAACGTAACACTTGAGACATCTAGACTAGGTTTGCACGCAAGACTGTTTGGCAGCTGTATTATAAGAATTCAGCAGAGAAGCAATTCAGTGAGTCTCACTAGATTCAGCTGAAGATGCTTTTACAAAGAGACTTTTTGCAACAGAGACTTAAAGGGTCACTGTTCAGATACCAGTTTTTGAGAGATTTGATTTCCTATGTGAATATTATCTTATGCAAAAAAATGAAAATAAATATTTTTTTAACAAACAGCATATCCTTTGATGGTCTGTGCACCCATTCTCATGTGCATCACCTTCGATAGAACATTTAGAGGGGGGAATTGACAGAGGAGGAAATGGGGGGCACTGAAACCCCATGAGAAAGTGGGACTTTTTCCCAAAAGCAAACTTCCTCATGGAGAGATAAATCCCTACTGAGCTGACATGACTAGAATAATTAGATTGCTGTTGGAGGCCTAGAATTTGACCTTTGATATGCTGCTGTGGAGTTATTAGGGATGCAACTTTTATTAGTTTAATTTTAATTAGACTTGTGTTATGAAAACACATGTAAGTGGCAAAAGTAACAGAACTTATCTATTAATATTTGCCTGGCAACCTCCTACATTGATCAGCGTATAACACCCCAAAACAGCCCACGAAAAATAACGTTAACAGTCCAGAATTTGCTCATCCACCTCTGTCTGAAGGGGATAATTTTGCCTTCTGGAATGTCTAACTCTGGATACACTTCAGGGAAACCTGGGACCAAGCTCATGTGACCAGAACCTACTCTCAACACTCTACTCCTCCAGAACACGGACAGTCAGGTGCTGTTCTTGTCAGCAAGGAAAGGGGAAATAGAAATAACCATTATTTCTCTCTGTAATGTTGTAGTGTTTTATGCATCAATAACCACTCTTTCAAAAAGGCAGTAAGTACCCAAACTCCTTCATGTGGATACAATTATTATTATTGCATAATAATTAAAGGATGATTTTGTCTGTCCTGATCTACAGCGCAGTAAAATCCCATGTTCTGTGTTCTGGAGAAAGCAACAAGTTGGGCTTTTCTGGTTTGCTTTTGCAAAATTTGCAGACTTTTTGGAGCAGCTCTGTACTGACTTTTTAGGGAAGATCTGTTTTCTGGAAAGAAGAAATTACTTCCATTGAGATTCCTACTTCAACATCACAAGGATCAATTTGAGAGTGCATGTCAGAATGGAACAGTGGCACAAGAAGTTATTAGAGGAACACAGTTTTAATCCCAGATCACAGAACCAGAAATTTGCTGAAGCTGGTAGTTATGGAAGCAATTGTTCTCTAATGAGCATTTATGTGTACCAGTGTATGAAATTATCTGGTGAGTTCAAGATGCAGCTCAAGACAGCAATTTTCTCAATAGCAAGATATGTTGCCCATTGTTGCTTTTTTTTGTTTGGAAACCCACTTGTCTGTGTAGATCCAGACCAGCGCACTGATTAAAATTACAAACCAAATATTTTAGGGAGTGTGACATTGTTCTTTTGGAGGGTTTATTTTTATTCCATTTCATTTTCTAAACTAATTTATTGTATAGCTAAAAAAAAGAGAGGAACTAGCACAATACTGAGGCTGTTGGAGGGTAAGTCCAAAGAGAAAGGGACAGAACTTTTGCCTTTAGTGCTAAAAAAATATGATTAAAGACACAGCTTCAATCCTGTGTTTATGGTGGAGGTAGTGATTCATTAGCATCTGTATCAGCAATGTTGGTATCACATACAAATACAGGCCCCTCCAGTCCGTGGTCTGACTCTAGTTGCCGCTCTCAGGGTTTCATACCAATGGGGCTAATGGCCTGCCCCAGGAGAGGGTGTCCCTTTCAGAGGAATCATTTGTAGAGAAGGGCCTTTGAAGGATTGCTGGCTCTCCCTGCCAGAGAGGCCAGAGTCTGTAGTGAACAGCCTTTATACTTGATGAAGGCTTTGGTGGTCCTAGCTCTAATGTCACTGCTAGTCTACACTCACTCTCACAAGGAAATCCTCTACTCTTTTATTACTAATTGTCATCACTTACTGAACTGCAAGGTGCAGTATTTTGAAGGGATAATCAAGAGACGTAATGACCTCCTGAACAAGAGATCAAGGCCATGTGATGATTCCAGCTGAAAGGACATTGAGCTTGCATGCTGGGCATGGAGGCAGCACAGCCCCAAGGATCATGGAGCACGATGCTGGCCTGCCAGGAGGAGGAGTTGAGGGGGTCTGGGGCACCACACCATGCCCTGAAGACAAGGCAGTCTCAAAGGGAACTGGCCCACCTGCCAGGCCAAGGACACTGGGCAGCTTCCCCGAAAAGGAATTGATCCAGAAATGGAGCAGCCTTGAGGGAGGCAGGCCTCCTTGCTACAGCCTGCAGGTGGGGCAGCCTGGGGAGCCCTGGAGGACAAGGGGGCTCTCTGATGGAGTTCCAGGCAGGGCATGCCGAGTGGGAGCAGGACACCCCTCCAGCCTACCAGACCCCAGAAGAAGGACAGCTAGGAGCGGAATGGAACCACAGTGAGAGTAGAGCATTGTGCTGGTCCAAAATGCTGGGCCTTGGGGGAGAGGGGCACCACATCAGACAACTGGGTGTCAGAGGCAAGGTCTCCTGAGGGGCAGAAGAGCGCCATGCCAAGCTTCCCTGGCCAGGAGGCACTCTGAGGGGAGCAGGGCATCACGCCGGCCTTCCTGATCCCGCAGGTGGGAGCCGATGTGAAAGCTGACCTGAGTTCACAATTGCATGAGGGGGAGTTTAGGAGGATGACAGAGCAAAACTCTTCTCAATTAAAGTAGGTGATACAACAAGGGCCAAGGGGCTGCAAATGGCTTGGGAATTCTCAAAAACATGGGGAAAGCTGTTTTTATTTTAGATGAAATGAAAGCATTCATTGAGTAGGGCAGCGCTAGGAGACGTCTCTCAGAGAGCCTGGGTAATCTCCATGTCTGAGCACTTTCAAGATTCATCTCATATAGTTTTGGCTACAGTCCCATTCCAATAATGAAATTTGGATGGAGACCTCTGAGGTTCATTCCATTCACTGCTTCTCTGGTTCTATAATTCTTGTATCATTAGCTGCTGTCTAAGTGCTTCTTTATTTCATCTCTTCTGCTCGTTATATAACAGTTATTATTAGTAGCTTTGAGCTTAACATTTTCTTACTTTGCATCACAAATTCTTGACAGAAGAATACTAGTCCACTGAGCTCAGTGTGGCATGAAAAATCATATTTGGTAGGCAATGGTGTACACAAATTTTGTTTATTAAACAGAAATAAACAGGAAAACAAGGGGAAATACCTAATTTTTGAAGTTTGCATGTGAGTGAATTTCTAAATACCTTTGAGTATTGGGAAGATCTGGGCTACAAAATAACCACTATTTACACATTTTAACATCAGGGTCTGGTGATATATTATTTATGTGCCTAAGCTTTCTTCCTAGACTGAGTGCTCTGAACCAAGGCTTAAAAAAACAGTTTAAGGGTTATGGACTTTATCTTACCTTACTCTATTATTTAATAGAATAATGAATTTAATAGAAAAATGAATTTAACAGGTTTGTAAGTGAGACACTAGTGGGCATTAGATCCACTGACCATGAGGCCAATTTAATAAATCACTTTGGTCTTATTGTCCACATACAGTAAATTGAGGGATGTGGATTAAAATATATGGACAATTAGACCAATTTAATAAATCACTTTGGTCTTATTGTCCACATACAGTAAATTGAGGGATGTGGATTAAAATATACATATTAAAATATATGGTCACTGTAATGAGACATTTCCTTCAAACTGTTCTGGTCATCTAACAAATTATTATGGAATACCATGGAGAGTAGCTATTAAAATATGGCTAATAAAGAGAGATATTCCAATATGATTTTAAATAGTATTTTATATACTTTGGTTTCTTGACACATTTAAATCATTTTTTTAATGTTTTAAAATTTGGCTTTTTGTTGTAGAAGGTTTCAGTTTCAAAGGTTTCTAAGTGAAAAGAGTATCAGCTCCTATGACAGAATAACAAATCTGCCAATCTCGCTACTTTAAATTTTGGAGTTTTCTTTGCCAGGTTGCAGTTTATATCTCATATTGGCATATTAAAACTTGGGCTTTGCATTTTCTTAACTAGGCACACTCTGCTACTAATGTATTTTAAGTAACGTCAGTGTATATTTACCCCAAGAAATAATACCAGACCACTAAAACTGAATTCCCAGAAGTGATGACAAGTCAGTTTGCACCTTAACAAGAGAACATCACATTCCCAAAAGCAATGAAAAATTAACTCTGCTCGTCGTGCCACATGCACTGCAAAGCAGAGCTGTGTCATGGCAAATCTTATTATATATATTATAATATTATTTAATTGTATTACTATTCTTAATTCAATCCAAGCCAGTAGGATATAGTTTTATTGCTAAATTTTGATGCAGGTCCATTTTCAGTCCCTTCAGCCCTGCCTCTTCTCTTTAAGAACTCCTAGGTATTTTCTGCTTGGTGTCAGCCTCTGCTCCCTTCCTTTCTCCCACTACCCTTGTTCCATGCAAAAACTCTACCACCTGCTACAGTTTCTGTTCCAAAGGTAAATGAATGTGGATAGGCTGACCTTGAACAGAAATTGAAGATGAATTACTTCAAAGAAAAATAAATGCCAATTTACAGTACATTTTAAATAAAAAAGGGACAAATGCAGCAATCCTAGTCAAACACGAAGGGCCTGATTCTCAGATACATTGAGCTAAAGATCCAAAGTACAGGTTAGACAGGACCAGAATTTTTCAAAGACAGCACTCCTGAGGAAATGCTATCACTGCAGCTAGTAAGAGATAGGGCTACAAAAGCCTTCCACTACAGGATGGTGAGAATGCTTACTTTGTTTCAGGGTTAATCATTTTAATGCAGTATTTTAAACACTGACCTCTGGTTTCATAAGGTCTTTTGCTTCACAGGGAAGATGAGTGACTCTCTAGGCATCTTAAAAATTATAAATTAATATTTCTTTCTTATTTTGACTTTTTCATATTTTTCACGTATACACAGCTTATAAATCCCAAGAAATCTGTTTTATCTATTTATAAAGTGTGATATTAAAATCTGTGCTAGAGAATGCAGACTAATTGATGGTGTCAGACATAGTAGATCTTGTTTTGCTGATAGGAAAGGGTTTAGTTCTGGGAAGTGTTTTTCCTAGGAAACTTCAATGGGAATATGTGTTTGAAGGAAAAAAAAAAGGTCTAAAAAGAAACTTAAGACTTGTTTACTCTTGGAAAAAATGTTGATACTTCTTTTTAATGGTTTCTTAGTCAAGGAAGACATATTTATATCCTTCTTCACATATTCTTTCCCCATAAATTAATCCCTCCAAACAGACCCATCAGAATTTTTTTCTTTCTTTTCCTTCAAACGCATCCTTTATGGGATTATCTGTCCTTAAGGACATGTTTAGAACTGCCCAGAGGATAATTTTGTCAGCTCTGGGGAAAGAGAGACTACTGCTGTGTGTTATCAAAGTTCAATACCACAGGCCTTTTTCACTGGCATATTCCTTTAAAAAATTGCCTCACCTCTAAATCTTCACTGTAATATTCCCAACTTTAATAGTGTTAAACATTTTTTTTCTGATTATTTCCTACCAATGATGCATCTGCCTCTAAAGCGAGGTTTTTTTAAACCTATTCCTTCTCGTAGTTCTAACAATTGCAATTCCCTTTAAAATCTTCTGGTTTTATCAGTATCTCGCAGCACCTCATAAAGCAGATCTACCTTTGAATTTGACCAAATCCATTAACCCCTTTCATACAAACATAAACAAGGAAAATGAAGAATATAATCACAGTAATGAAAACAAAGTCACACTGAGATTCCCTTAGTGATCCTTATCATCTGTTTTTTTAGAGTCTGTTATATTTCCTTCCCACACTATTACAGCGCTTCCTTTCTGTATTTTAATCTCTGCTTGAATGGAGATTTACTTCTTAAATAAGAACAGTGCCAAAGAATCCACCTGTAAAGGAAAATACAGGCACGTCAGAGAAAAAATTTTAGAGTCTTAAGGGTTCTACATACCACTGCTAATGAAAAAGCTTTGGCAAGCAGTGCTCATCCAATGAGCTGGGAAGATATACATTAAGTTTCTCTCAATGTCTGTGCTTTCATGGGAGTGAGATGACATATCAGTGGCCGATGTTCCCAGGTCTGTGAAATCTGTAACTTGCACTCCTGACTTTATGATTTCAGCAGGGGAAGTTCAGCCAATACTTCCAGTCTCTGTTAGGTGTTAAGGAGAGCTTTTTCTTCTCACAGTTTGAATACCTGTGTTGCAGTGCACTTAAAAAGGCTCTCACTGCTATCTCACTTTAAACACAGCAAATGCTCTAGGTTGGGACGATTTCCAATCTACTTCCTTTTTTAATGTCAGAAATCATCACTTACTGCAGGTAAGCGAGCAAACATGAATTTTAAAGAAATTAATATGCAGTTCTGCTCTAGAAATGGCTATTGGAAAATTGCTTTTTCACGGCATATTCTTTCTGAGGATGTCACAGGAAAGAATGGGACTGTGACACTTTTGGCACAGATGTAAAATAAAAAGCACAAAGAAGACTATCAGATTCACAATTCCTAAGACCCTTCAAGCCCTGAGTCAGAATCATTAGTGCCTTGGGCTATTTTAAATCCAAATTAACCCCAATATAGCTTCAGCATTATTGTAAATTTGCATATTTGACAACAAGATGAAATTTGAATTCTTAGTTCTGAAAGAAAAAAGCAGGCTAATCCAAAAAAGCTAAGTTAGTTCTTAAACTAAGCCAATATGCTAAATAATATCTGAGACAGAGCATTTTTGTTTCTCAATAGCATCACGGTGCTCTGGTCTGTGTGAGGATTGTGAATGTAAACATGATTTGTGTATCACTGTCAGTGGGATGACTTCTACAGATGATGACTGAACACAATCCTACTTTTGCAGATGCAACTTACTGTGTTTTTTTGAGTATGAGTTTCCATCAGATTGTTCCATAAAAGAAAGCACGTGACCGCAAAGGAACTGCAATTTCCAAATGCAGCAATTGAGCTAATCAAATTAGACACACCCCCACTTTGACATAGTCAGAAAATTTTCCAAGCACTCTGATTGTTCCTAATGCAAATATGTACATCTTGGCTTTCAAAACCACTGTGGGTTCTTTTTAAAGAACAGAAGTGCACTCTGCAATATTAAACAGCCAACAAATAAATAAACAATAAAATTAACCCATGTGCCACAAAAATCATCAGCTGAAGAAGAGGAGAAGCTGGACAAACATAAAAGAATACTTTCCTTTTTCAAGTTACTGCAAATGCAAAGTGACACCTGGTTACAACTTAGTTAGAAACCTGGGTCTGCATAAGCAAGTATTCTGGTATCCCCTTCCTAAAGGAGCTTACAGCGTTACCCAGCTGCCTTTTGTCCTTGCTGCTAGAAAGTTTCCGTTCAGCCACAGAACAGAAAGAAAACAACGTGTCTGTTTTTCAAACTCTCCAGTTCGTGGCGTGATATTTCAGACCAAAGCACTTTTCCTGGCCGAATGCGCTAAGCGACGAGATTTTCTGCTGCAGTGGTTCATGTGAAGGCTCATGTTCCCTGTCATCGCCCTGACTCCCAGGACACATGCAAGCAGCACAGGGGCCAAGAGGGAGAGACACAGGCAGCAATCTCTTGAACTGCAAGACCACAGTCAGCAGATTGCTCTGTCGTAGACCTCAGACTCCCCAATAACTCGTTTCTGGAGGTTTTCAGCTCGTGTAATGTCACATTCAGTGCAGCTTCAAAAACAGCAGCCTTTTCACATGCATTTACTCCTTTGTTTTAAAAAGCCTGATCCCAGGATATACTCTCAGACATAAATCTAAGCAGTTTTTTTTTACCTGGAGAGAGATTAGGAACTGTTTGTGACTCCAAATGTGCAAGCATTAACTAATGTGAATCAGAGAAATCTATTTCCTTTGCGAAAACAAATTAATCAATGAAAAATCACCTTTCTTGGGAAAATATGTTGGGAAGGGCTCTCTTTTTGACAAAAGGAAATTTTGCTTTTGACTATGTGTGCATCCCTGGATGTGTAACTCTTTCAATTGTTAAGGGAAAACAATTTCACAAAAGTAAAAGTCAGAAGCTAAATATTAAGATTCTGTCAGGAAAAATTAGTTGAAGTTATATAACCCAAATAATGTTTTGCTTTCAATGTCATTAGAAAATGCATTTTCTTTTCAGGTGCAACCAGGCAAATTAAGCATTGATCCTAAAAATTCACCCATGGCAGGGGGGTTTGAATTAGATGTTTTTTAAAGTCCTCTCTAACACAAACCATTCTATGATCCTGTGATATTTTTTTCCAGATTTACTCTTTGAATATGTTCCTAAAAATAAACTCTGAAATTAAATCTTCCTTCATGAGTGTTGTGTTCTGCTTATGAACATTTTAAAATGAGATAAATTTTCTCATAACCTCATAAAAATCCACCAAAGCCAGTGATGATCAGATTTTGTGTGGAGTGCTTAAATGACAATGCACTATTCATGTGTCTCACTGTTTTCTATTCAGGTTTCTCCTTTTCCCATCAATCCACCAGTTGCCTTTGGCAACTAATTCTGTATCTTCTGGATACAGAAAGAACAGTCCCTTCATTTAGGTCGATTTATCTGTGGCTGCTTGATATTTGATTTATCCAGAATGGAAAACCTGACTGATGTTCCAAAACAACAACAATAAAAAAGATCTCCAAACCTAGTTTTTCTTTTCTGTTAGATCAGGCATGGCGATCCAAAACAATGTATTTCTATTCTGTAACTATAGCTAATAGCTATCTTTCTCACTAGAAGGATTCTCTTCCAGTGCAGGAAATTTGAGAAGCTACTTTATTCTTGTATAGCCAACATCTTTACAGCAGCTTCACTAAAGAATAAAATCAATTAAAATCCTTTTGAGTTTTGAGTTGAACTCCATTTCTTTACAAAAGGTTGCTTAACCTATACAATGAAGGAGCAAGCTTTTCATCTACCAAATGGGAAAGTCACCATTTCTAAAGACAATAAAAATGACAAAAGTAAGAATCTTATTTGCGTGCTTCATTAGTCATATTTTAATGCACAATTGATTTAGCAAATCTACAAAGGTAATGTCTCATTTTGTCTAGTGAAAGGCCTGTATTATATCACTCTAGAAAGAAATCATCTTTATAAAAGAAAGTAGCTAAACAGTACAGAATGAAAAATAAGATCATATGAATTAAGCTTTCCTTCTTCCTGATATTTCAGACATACTCAAAATGAGTTGTTTGATTTTCCTGGATTTTATTTATTCTACTCTGTAAAACGAGATGAAAGAGTCTTTTTTACAGATCTCACTAAAGTGTTCTCAAATTTATTTATGTGAGCCTGTTTAAGCTGATGTTGCAATTCTTACATGAAGCAAATTTGACCATTTGTAGCTGTGGATCAGCAGCACTCTTAGACAGAGAAAACATTAAAATTGGTTGAAGAATTTAAGAACTCTTTAAGAACTGCTTTAAGCTTTCTTCGGGAAGCTGGGAAAAGGCCAATAAAGTTCCATGTGCAGACTCCTGATAAATCTGTGGAACAGACATAGTGGAGTTGAGAGTTCTCACAGGAGTAGGGACTAAATTTAAATTTAACTCTTGATTCTTATTTAAGGGTTAAACAGTAATCACTCACAGACAGATAAAAATCCATTTGGTGTTCTCAGCAATTGAATATTGCTTTATCTAATCAAGAACAGGATTATCTCAGCAGCAAACTCAGCACTCCCTACTCCCTCCTTAAGTCACGTGCTTAAGCGCAGCAGGAATCCTTGTGGTGACAGGACCAGACCTTGAGTAGTCATCAAAAAAGCCTTGCATGAGACAGGCTTGGAGAATGAATGGGGGCATCTTGGGAGAGCTCTGAGAGCATAGAAACAAAACCCTTTTGCAGGAGGGAGGTAGGAAAGTCTGCACAGTTGCTTCCTTGTTTACTATTGAGTGATTTCAGTCTCCAGAGTTGTCAGGCCAATACATGGCACAAGTCCTAAATCCACTTAAAACAGCCAGCTGAGTGTGATGTAAGCATGCTTTTCCTTGACTTGCCAAGAGTGCTCAGGGAGTCTCTTAATTAAGAGGAACAGTTCATTTGTTATACAAAAACTCCTGTGGTTTTCTTACACCTGCTTTGTAAAGTGTCTCTCCCTAGGGAAACCCAGCCAAACCATTTTGTTCCTTTTGAGTTCTACTTTAACAGTTTCTCTATCACCTTGCAACAAAATGACTTATTAAAGACATATTATCTTTTCAACCCCACTCCCTTCACTGCACCTACAATAAACTTGGGGTAATCATTAGCTGTTGGCTAATATTAGCTATAGATTTTATCTTGGCATTCAGAATTCCTACTTAGTTTGCTCATAATTTCTTTTTTTTCCTCATGCATCAAGTCTCTACTGTCATTTGCCTGTTTGATATAAGCATAAGGACAGGAAAGAAAATGAGGCTGAAAGGACCTCAATCTTTTCTTTTGATAGTTCCTCCAGTTTTGCTAGGAATGTGAAAGCCATGAAGAAGTGAGCAACTCTTTAACCAAGAACACTCTCTACTGTGAGAAACCTCCCATGTTGTCTTCATTAGTAGAACCTCTTCCACATGTTTGAGGATTTTGGGGTTTTGTTATTGTTTCTTTTTGCATATTCAATTCTGATGCTTTTAGGAATTCTGAAGTCATTATCTTTTAAGACTTATGTTTGAGATGCACCAAAATTTCTCTCCCAAGGGCTATGAAATTTTGGATCAAGAGTCAAGAATCTTCTGCTTTAAGAACCCTCATCATTATCTAGGAACAAGAAATAGTAGAAAGATGCTAACATTGATATCCAGAAGAAAAACCATCTAATCGAAGTGCTGTGCCAATGATCTTAGAAAATGCATACAATCTAAGTCTCTCATTGAGCACTTCTGTTTGGAAATTCTTAGGCACTTGGTCTTAGTACACTGATAAATTGACAAAAATCTTTTGTAATCATGCATAACTAATAATCTTAAAAAGTTACAGAATGGCACATATAACTTGTCTTTTGTAAAATACCAGAATTTCCATGCTTATGTAAAAGGATAGACAGAATCCCACTGGTTGTTTAGGTCTCAATGCCTTTCAATGAGGCTTTGTGGGCTACCTTGAAAGTTATGGAAAGTGTCTGAACTTAAGAAGTCTTTGCTATTTCAAAGTATATTTTTATGCAACATCTGGAGGCAAACATCTCTTGTTATTGACCGAATTTAGACTGGATTGATTTAGACCAAAGTCAGGTTTCACAAAAGAGAGCAGAACAATGAAATACAAAAGGAAAGTACTTTTGCTTACCTCTTTGAACTGATAATATGAGAGAGCCATGAGAGGCAGAACTTCAACTGTTAGAGACTGAACACATGATAAGACTTCAAATAAATGGCAGACAAAATATTTAGGAAGTATTTCTACTATGTCTGACTAGAAATTGTATTTATTATGTCTAAACCTTTATCATTTGCTCCCCAAAGTTTTTAGAAACAACTGAAACTGGATGACTGATGTTATTTGTTGTGTACTATGCTGGTGGACACTCCAGTAAGAAAGCGATCTCAGAAAGACAAAGCTAATGAATGTTTAGAGAATTCCCAAAATTCTAGAAGCATAATTCTGCAGGATATTTCTGCAAACACACACTCCTCTCAGAAGGTGCAACTGTTTGAGGGTACTTCTAGTCACCTGTATGTCTCACAGACTTTCGTTGAGCCCATAAAAATATCTGAAACATGCTAGAATAAAAAAAACCTTGCTCCCTACTCCTTTGAGGTTTTCCCATGAGAACTTCTTGGTGTACTGGCCTACTTAAATTTATGTGTCTTCAATTACAAATACATTTTAGATAGATGGAATTGTCATAACCACATTTTACTTGCATTTCCCTCCTAGTTTTCATAATGTATCAACAAAAATGTAGTTTCATTCCTAAAGTTACATCTGTTAAGCACCAGTCACCTCAGAAGTAGCTACACTTGGAAAGGAGGAATTGCTTCCTTCTTCAAAGGTTAAAGTTTATCAGGGGTAGATTGTCTGATTTGGATGTATACTGAGTTCCCTTTACAACGCTTTGACTGTGAAGGAATCATTAAAGCAACTGCAGATACAAGAGACTTTTTTTACACTGTACAAAAACATGAGAATGAAAAGATGGTTCTTACTCCCCACAGGCTTGATGAGTAACAAAAGCTTTGAAACGAGACAGGGAATAGAAATAGGAGAAAGCAAAAACTGCATTCATGAGCAAATCAAAAGTAAGGAATTAATTCATTATTTCCAGTCAACAGGCAGACAGCTCCAGGAACGCAGGGTTTAACAACATGGAATGGTTACCTGGAAAGACAGACACACTGACTCTGAATCTCCACCCTCCCTCCTTTTCCCTGGACTTTTACGCTGAGCATGATGCCACAGGTATGGAACATCCCTTTGGTCACTGGGATCAGCTGTCAAGGCTGTGTCCTCCCCCAGCTTCTTGCGTACCCCCAGTCTACTCGTTGGCAGGGCTGTGTGAGAAACAGAAAAGGCCTTCATATTGTGTAAGTGCTGCTCTGCAGTAACAGAAGTTTCATGTATTATGGACACTGTTTTGGTCACAAATCCAAAGCACACAAAAGCTACTCTGAAGAAAATTAGCTGTGTCTCAGCCCAAAGCAGTGCAGCATGCCAACAGGTACCTGCGTGTACTTCCCACGGTCCTCACTGTGAGTTGGACTGAGAAGGCAAAGGTCAGCGTGTTCCCAGAAAAGGCTCTATCAAGGCACTGCCAATCATGGCCATGTGGTCCTCAGTTACAGACCAAGGGCTTTCATGTACCTCAATGAATTACACAGGTATAATTTCTCCAGTCTGCTAGGGGCCCTGTGGAAGGCAGTTCTATCTACCATCATCATGCTCTAGATAATCCTTGTCTAGGTTATCCACTTATGAAAGCAGAACTACTGCACAGAATTTAAAAAAACCCCCATCTAAATAAGAAACAAATAATTGCATTTACAATTTTAATTTATGTGTGTTTCACAGTGATTCTAATAATCTTTGCCTACACGCAGTGATTTTAAAGTGTATAAATAATTTAATTTTGCCCTCCAGAGAATTGTAGATTCCTTTGAGTAGACAGCAGGATAGATCAAAGGTATTTGGAATGTTTCATCTGGTAAAAGCAGATTGAGAAAGGAATGGTGTAAGGCTTGTTCACACAAAAAACCCAAAAAACAACACACTAAAGATAACAGTTGACATAACATCTACTGGAGGAGGAGAAGAAGAAGAAGGAGGAGGAGAAGGGGGGGGAGGGGGAGAAGGAGGAAGAAGAAGAGGAAGAACAAGAAGAAGCAGAAGAAGAAGAAGCAGCAGAAGAAGAAGAAGCAGCAGAAGAAGAAGAAGCAGCAGAAGAAGAAGAAGCAGCAGAAGAAGAAGAAGCAGCAGAAGAAGAAGAAGCAGCAGAAGAAGAAGAAGCAGCAGAAGAAGATGAAGCAGAAGCAAAAGAAGCAGAAGCCGAAAAAGGAGCAGAAATGCAGCAGAAGCAGCAGCAGAATA
>WAAE01022148.1:0-21317 GCA_013400495.1 Nicator chloris
GGGGGGCTAAAGCTTCCTACAATTTAAATTGCACTGAATTAATCTAGAGCAAATCCTACATGAAGTAGTGCCTGTGGTGAAAAGCCTAGGATCCCAGGCTCTTGCTGCATGCCCCAACCACACTCTTCAATCCTGACAAGCTCCAAACCAGTTAAAAGGAAATAAGGCACCAGGCCATCTTTCTGTCCTTTCCCTCCTCAGGGCTAGTGAATTCCCACCTGAGAACTAGAAAACATATGAGAAAAACTATATGATTATATTCCAGCATAAATTAGTTATTACTGTGTTGGGGGTACTTCTGAACGGAAAAGCTTCATCTTCCCCTTTATTCAAAATCAGGGGCTTGAAAGGCAAGAATTGCTTGTTGTGATACTTTTGAGGGAAGTTCTAGGAAACAGCTTTCAAGAGTATAGATGTGGGACACATGCCATGCTAAAGAGAAGAGATGGTGGTGCTGCAGTGTAGCTAGAAAAGGAAATGGCATTTTGGCAATTGGATTCAGTGTGTAGCATATGCACTTAAAGACATCGTGACCTTCTTCCTCCGTGTTCACACATACACACAAGAACTGCAACATGGCCCATTTATTTTAAAACACTGCTGCACCTGACACTGATTCCAACTGCACTGAAGCAATGTTAAGCAACAGAGTGTTGGGTTGGAGTGTACTACACAGAAGATATGTCACGGGATTTATGTATCTGTCTCCTCTGTACTCCTTTAAATACTCCTCTCTAAAGGCTCTTATTCACTAAAATGCTTATTTGGAATTTGTGCAGCACAGACATTTAAAAACCCCAACACTGTTAGCATGTTTATCAAGTAGGGTGGCCAGATGTTCAAAAATACCAGCAAAGACTAAGGTTAAATGCCTCCCTCAGGGGATCCTTTTCTGAAAATATTTTATTACTGTAAGTTATTCTGAAAAGTGTTGAATTGCCTTTTTAGGTTGCTTTCCTGCAGCATCACATAGAGCACAGGGAAACAAGCAGAATGACAAACACGGTAACAGAAATATCAAGAAAGTGCAGTTCTTTACATCTCAGAAACACCATATCATTTCCATTAATATAAAAGACCAGAATCTGAAACAGGCGGTAAAGATAAGTTTAACATACAATACTGAATTATAATGTAAACTGTCTCTTAAGGTCAATGCCTCAGTTATGAGGTTCAGCTTAATGAGGTAGCATAAGTTAAAAAAAAAGACAGCTAATGTGAATAAACACAAATTATTTCAGATGTCCTGTTATAAATTCAGAAAAAAAAATCCAGTAGATTTTTGAAGAATTAGAATTTTTGTTTCGTTTTGGAGGCTTTTTGTAATTTGGTGGCTAGTTACATATTTTCTGTCTTCATGTATTTCCCTTATATATATATCTTACTCTCTCTCTGTGATTATTTACATGATTATTTACATTTTCACAGTCAGGCACAGGGTGATAGTTTTGGAGTGGCGTAAACTTCCTGGCTGAAAGCAGTTTTAGCCATGGTGAAACAGCCATCCCTTAGGAAACTTCCTTCCTGGTATTTTACCTCTAAAATATTTCCAAAATTATCTTACAAGAAAGGAGGTTGGTGTCTTTTTCATTATTATTTTTTATTTTAACTCCTGTGCTTTGGGGTTTCTTCCAAGGAGGTATTTGCTGTCATAGTGAAGAAATATGTTAAGCCTTCTGTCAATTAGCCTAATTGATGTAAAACCCTGATTGGGTCCTGGGAGAGATGAGTTTTTCCAGCTGAACCTTATCAAAAAACAACTTAGCACAAAATAAGGAAGAAACCAAAACATGCAAGACTGCTAAGAAAAAAAACTTGTGATGCTTTGAGACAAGGTGAAAGAAAAATTTAGATGTTGCAGCAGGCTGCTGTGTAGGTGCTACAAAAATAGATCAAGTGTTTTCAGAATGCTTTCCTTTTAGTGCATAGATCTGATGTAAAACCCTTAAAGTAAGAGTAGAAATGAGGAAGAGATGCCTATGAGATAAAAGATTTATCAGGAAAAAATATCAGAATGTGGATAGGATAGGGACTGTAAAAGGCAGTGGTTAACAGGCTGGAGAAGTGATTTAGTTTTTTGTTTCTCATTCCTTCTGGAAATGGCTGCTACAGAATACAGCGAACAGAGAGTCACAGGAGGTGTGATGGCAGAGGGCTCTGCCACGTGATGCTATAGGCACAACTGGGTGTTAAAGGTGGTGCTGACCACATGAAGCTCAAACCAGAATGAGAAAAAGCTGCTGCAAACTCTGTGTGCACATGTGCGGTGGAAAACTTGGCCCAGTAGTGGGATCAACTGCCAAATGATTTCTAAAATATCGCAAGATTTCCCTAAGAAAACCTTCTTTTCCTTCAGCTCTGATTAATTAAATATTGGCCAGGAGTCAAGTACTAAGGAGTTCAAAGTCTGCTTGTAGAGAAGTTTTATCTGTACCTGAAATTGCACAGAAATTCAGCTTTTGAGTCAGGATTGGAGCCTGTATTCTTAAATTCTGCTCAGAGTATGAATACACAGTGACCTTCTGGTAAACCATTTCATTGTTATCTCCCATTCTGCACTTGAAAACAGAAGTAGTAAGTTGCCTGCTGCTTTGTTATAACATTGTAAATTCCTTGGCTTATATGGAGGGGGGAAAAATAACTTTATTTGAATGATTTATTTTTACTGGCTTTAAGGTGTATGTGGGAAAGATTGCTCAGATCCATCAGTTCTGGTGAAGAGATGGACAAGTGGTGGTACACGGTGAAAGCTTTTGCTGGGCAGGTTTTACTGTATTTAATCTAAATCTCAAAAATGGCTCAAGATGCTGCAGCATTATTTTGAGTGTTCTGATTTCTGCTGGTGCACTCCTTCACTGCTGTAAATACCATGTCACATCCATATGCATTTTTCTCATAGTAAGGACAGAAAGCTTAAGCAGACATGGCAGAAAATATTATTTTTTATGCTAGTGTCAACTCTGAGCTTTTCTTGACCCTGTGCTTTAATATTTACTTGAGGAGTTACTAAACTAAAGCTGGACTTAAAGCCTAGATGACATTAATTCTCAGTGTCAGTGTGCCACAGTATCAAAGCCTTTGAAGAGTGATCTTGGGAGGCTGCCAGATTGTTTTTCACATGACATCTTTTTCACTACAGTTAGTCTGAGGAACAAAATACATTCCCTGCATTTAGAAACTCATAAACTGTAAGAAGTAGCCAGAATGGAGCAATAAGGACAGCCTGTCCCTTTGCACCGAAATCTTTCCTCCCTCTCTTGTCATGCATGTCCTCATATGCAGGTGTGCACACAGGTATGCATAAGCACATACCCATTGCAGAAAAATATTTTAAACCAGCTAGTGTCTAGCAACTGCTTTCATCATTTTTATATCCTTCATGAAAAGATGTCAGAGGGGAGGAAAGGAAGTCATGTCTGAAAGCAAATCTAAGTATCCCAGAAAAAAAAAAGAAAACATTACAATTAATAAGGTTCACCATTTTATGCACTGCACAGATGAGCAAGCAGCTCACAGAGTAAGGTGAATGCACATGCTGCAGACCTAGCTTCCAGCTGAGAGAGGTGGTACATCCCCACACAGATACAAGATCCTAAACGTGGTCATTGGAAAAATGTGAAGGGAGACTCGATTCTTTACCAGTCTGACTGGTTCCAGTTGTGAAGCTATTGCTTGCACTAGTTTGCATTAATATTCAGGACACCACTAATCTCAGCAAGGCTGTCTGAGGGAAGCAAATACTACCGTGACTGTGGAGATTTACAGAATAATAATTATCACACTAACAATATGTGTTTCAAGTATTTTGGCAACCCTTTGGATCATAGATGTTGAAATGCTCAGAACATGAATGTCCTCAACAGGAACATTTATGTTGGTAGTGAGAGAGGGCCAGAGAGAGAACTCAAGCACTGGACTCCTGATAAATGACATTACTTATTTTTCAGCTTACACCCTGCCTCTGTTTGGGGTACTAGCATGAACATTTTCTATGACAGTACACAAATACATTTCTGGAGATAGCTCCTTTCGGAGAACTCTCCCAGAAGGCAGGATGGATAAGACAGGACCATCCTTTGTTCCTTCAAGCTTACACAGTTTCCCAGTGTTATCCCAGAGGGTTTGAAACCCCAAGCACCCCTACATACTCTCCTGTTACATCCAAGAGGCATGACACAATCCTCAATCCAAGAGTAATTTACAGAATTAAAGACAAAATTGAGCAACCATCTCAATGTAGACATCAATACCAAACAGGAATATTTTCTGCTGTCTCTCCTCTGCCTTGCCACTTCCACTATGAGAAAAATTTGGATGGACTGATCTGACACAGCCATTTTACAGTACAGCAACAGTAAACTATGCAAAACTTTGCTCTGTTGGGCTGTGACACAGCCCTCATTGTTTCAGACACTTTGAATGGGAAAAATAACACCTCAGAGAAGATGGCATTGCCTCAGAGCTCTAAGTCTCTACCACTCTGGACTCACAGGAGTCTCTGTTAAGTGCTGTGCAGTCTGTGCATGGCTCCTGTGCTTTAGCTAGAGCTGCACCAAAGCAGTGTTGTCAAAAGCCAGTCTACAAAATTTGGCCTGGAAGCCAGAGGCTGGCCCTTGGCCCTTTCCTATTTAGCAACACAGCCATATCCAGAGTATCTTTCCCTGCATCATTAATTGTCCAGGTCCCAAGAATGTACTCTGCTTTACGAAGATAAAATATTTCCAGTTCTGCAGTGTCTCTGCGTCGTGAGTGTGGCCCTATTCCCTAGGACACTTGATGACACAACTGTGCAGCTTCCTGTCATTGCTGGCTCTACAGTTCACTTCTTTCAATATGTTTCATGAAGGCTACTTACTGACAAGGGAGGGCTCCACCAGCCCTGGGCTGCCCCAGTGCTCTCGTAGCCTTGAAGTTTCTGCACCTGATCATTTCATAAGAGCAAAAGTCTGGTGCTGTGGTTGTGTGGTGATCAGCAGAGAGGAGCTGTGTTTGCCTCAGGCAACCTCCTGCCAGCGGTACAATGTCTATTTTGAAATTTGGTCCCTCTGAACATTTCATACCAACCCACAGCCCTCTGCAGAATAGACAAGTCAGAAATAATATGCTCCATAAAAAAATGAAAAATTACAAAAAGGGGAAGTGGAAGAGTGAGTCAAGGTGACATATTCTTCAGTTTTCTCTTTGGCCTATTCCCAAGTGCTCCTTACCTTCTTTAAATCCTCTGCATTTTGTTTTGGATGTATATTTTAAGAACTTTATTCCTTTCTGAAAACTCACATGCAGTTCCTGACATAAGGGTTGAAGCTTTTGAGATGTGCTTTCTTTCCCCATATTTCCATATTAAACATTAAGCTGAGATCTGGAACAAGCTGGTTACCTCTCTCCTGAGATTCTTTGGATTTAATTCAGCACTTATATAAATAGCAATGTAAATTACATATCTAATGAATTAGGTGTTGTAATAATGGTGTAATATGCACCGTGCTACTTATTACTGAATCTGCAAATTGAAGTTAATTTACTCAAGAAGAACAAAGTAAAAGAAATCATAATACAGTTCAGGGTAATTGTACTCCACTGTCCCAGAGTGAGCTGGATACTGATTACAAATATTTTACTATCACTACAAGTTTATCTGTTATCCTTCCATTAAAGCAGTGCTCATTTTTTCCCAATTTTCAGAATTAATTTCTTTCACAAATACTCCTATATAATAAAATCCTTACATACCAATGTTACACACACCATATTATAGCAGAAAACCATGAGGACTGAGGAAAATGCTGCAATTACCTAGTCTGACCTCCTACATAACACAGGGCATAGGGATTCCCTGAATTAATTCCTTTCTCAAGTTAAAAAACATTTAATATTGATCTTAAAGTGTCCCACAATTGAATACTCACCACAATTCTTGTTAAAATTTACCTTTAACTTGTCTAAGTATCTAGCTTTCAGTCCAGATGCTTACAGTGCAGTTATCTGAAAAAGTACATCATCCTGTCATCAGGAATATTTCACTACCTGTTTTTATGATGACAGTTAATTTCCTTTGAGTAGCCAAACTGCTTTATCTCCTTCCCCCTAGCCCTCTAATCACTATCAGGGCTCTTCTCTGAACCTTCTCCATTGTTTCAAAATCCTTCCTCGCGTGTGGACGTAAAGGAATAATTTGAAAACTAGCATGTATATTACTGCTGTGAAGTACAGACAAAATAGAGCATCCTTGTTTAGACTCAGAGCTCCCTTTTGAATAAGCACAGAGCACACAATCTGTCCAGCCAGTTTGACAAGGGAACATTCCTGCCTGACTATCCAGGAGCCACTCTGTGGTCTCTTGCCTCAGGCTCCGGCCCCACAGAGCTTAACCTGCAGCTTACACTGCAGCTCCACAACAAGTTAAAGGCACTAAATGTATTCCTCAACACCTGTGTTTAACTGGGAATCCACATTCTAATTCCAGTGCTAATTATGCACTATGAACCACAGGTCTGGAGTCACTACTCCACAGACAACCCATGTGTGAGACAGGCTTTCCTGCCTCTGTGTGTTCAAACACTTTATTTGCTTGTAGTTGCAGTATCAAGATGTCCAGATTGCTCTGAAGGAGTGTCAGTCCTCCAGTCAGCATATTCTAAATTCAGTCGATTTTTAAGATTGTTGTAGGCATATAGAAACTCTGAACCTCTTACTTTGTTCTGCTAGAAGAGGCTTAATTCAAATTTTCAGGCTTCAGTCTTCTAAAAGCTGTATCTAGCTGAAGCTAGACAGCAATGGGATTTCTTTCCCAGACATGAAACAAAACAGACACCTCTAGAGAGATCCATCCAAACTTATTTTGGGTAATTTAGATACCTGAAACAGGTGGGAACTTGTGTTCATTCTGTAGCTGCCTGACTCTTCAGTGACTACAAAGGAAAGCTAGTCAGCATTTGTTTTCACATTTATGGGGGGAAAAGGAAGATAATTATATTTGTCAACAAGTATGTCTATGATTCATGAGGTGAAAACTTCAGAAGCTGCGGGGCAAGAAAAACTTGAAGGCAAAACACTAGTTCTGACATTTATCATGTCCATTCTCCTATTCCACAGAGTGAAGCATCAAGCAAGAATTTTTGGCTCTTAGAAGAAATATCAGTGTGTTGGTGTTCCATTAATCTCTCACTAAGCACAGGGATATTGCCTTGATATTACCTTTTCATTCTGGAAAAGTGAATAATTCATGACAAACATGGTCTAACTGGAAAGTATTTCATAGTTGATATGCATACCACTTTCAATTGCATATTGTCATTGCATTCAAACAATGTTATACTGACATGAGCTGTAAATGCTGCTGCTAATTCAATATTACAGTGTATTGTGACACCTTTCCTCTTTGTTTGTATACCTGCACAAAAGTGTACTCCTTCATGTCTTTTCATGTGTGATATAGTGGCTGACTAGGGGAAAAACAGAGTTGATGGAAATAGCACAATAAGTCAGTAGAAGGCTAACAGAAACTGTAAGGCCACAATTTTTGTTTCTTGACAGCAGGAAGCAGACTAGTTGACATATGGAAGATAAAAGACATTTTATTAGAATATACAATCTCCCCATGATACACACCGTATCAGTGTGAAAAAGCCATAAATAATGAAAGTATGCAAAAGGGTGCATGTGAAAGATGCAAAAGACAATTCTAAATTGATTGAAAAAATATTGTTATCAGTAATGAAAGTCTGCCTGACTGAAGGAGCAGCAAGGACAATGAATACAACTGCAGTACTTAGTGGGGTCAAGAGTGGGTAAGAGTTCAAGATCAAGTAAATTGATATAAGAATGATGAAAAAAAAACCCACCATCATCAGGACCTTTATATTTGGTAGAAAACCACAATGACCTAAAAAAGAACTTGGAAGGCTGTCTCCAAAAGAACACAGAAGAGTTTTAGGATGACTCTGTCAGATTCAAGTCAGGTGGATGAGGGATAATTATCCAGATTGTGTGTTGAAGTTGAATGAGATGGCTGGGCCAAATGATCAGCAAGAGAAGCTAAAGGATCCCAAGGCAGGCTTTTGTGCAACATGCCATCCTCCAGATAAAATAGGCATCTTCATGAATTATACAACTAACGTGTCTCTGAATACCGGCAGGGCTTCACATTTGTTTGCTGCCCACTTCTATAAAGTCTTCCTTCGTGTCTACATTGCTGCATGCTGAAGACCACTGTGAAATTCAGAGGCAAGCATCTACTAATTAGGCACGTGTTAAGCATGAAGTCTAACACCTTGTTGCGGAATTATGTCTTTACTGATAGTTTTGCAGAGTTTTCACTCAAGAAACT
Source organism: Nicator chloris (assembly GCA_013400495.1). NCBI lineage: Eukaryota > Metazoa > Chordata > Aves > Passeriformes > Pycnonotidae > Nicator > Nicator chloris. The sequence goes on from WAAE01022148.1 coordinate 8,327, forward strand.
TGTGAGCACACAGACTTTCTGGGCACATAAGCAGCCACCTGCCTCTGCAAATCACATTTCCATTGCAGAGGAACAGCAGGCCTCTGCAAATCTGAACAAAGGACTGTGAAGTTTGTAAAAGAAAGATCTTTACTCTCACAAGCCCAGACTGAGCTCACACTTGTCTCCTCCTTACTCATGCCAAAGTTTCCACAGGAAAAAATATCTGGATGCACACGCTAAGAAGGAGCTGTGCTTGTCCCAACCAGGCCCCCACTAATTCAAGCAAAGAGACCAAGACTATCAGATTAGAGCTCTTTAGGTAAAGTTGTCATTTAAACGCCACTTGCAACACTTTGGGAAACTGGATGTTTCTGCCCTAATGAATTTCATGTATGAAGCCTGTTGGCATTTTTAGCTTATTTTTAACCTATTTGTTTAGTATTATTAATGTATTTGATACATTTCAGTTCTTCGGGAAACAGAGACCTGCTTTTTGGACCTGTATCTACTCTGGCTCATAGACAAACAAGCAAAGGAACTATTTTATTTGGGTAGTGCATTCATATGTCAAACTTTGCACATCTTTTATCTCTAGTAAGGTCTGCTGCCACTCCAGTTCCTGTTCACTGAACTTTTGGCTGCTGTTACTTTTGTTTTGGCAGGCATAAAATATTTAGGGTGTATTCAGACTCTGTTTTTCCTCCATTTTCTATGACTGAATTTATTCTGCAGTGTCTCTGGCCTTCCAGTGGACTTTCATACCTAATGTGTTATACCTGTACATTTCTGCGTTCATGCTGCAATCTAATGTTACTACAGATTCATGATTTCTTGCCCACTAATACTGTTATTCGTTTTCCAAGAACTTCCAAGTATCTTCTTGAGTATTCAAAAGATAGTACTAGTGCTTTACTGCCCTACATGTGAAAAAAACAAATAAATCTGAGTTTATGAAATGTAGGCTATCTGTAATAAGCACCTTGAAAAAGATAAGGTGGTTTTAAACTTTAGATCTAAACTTTAAGATATTAATGCATATCTTCAGGATTTAAATAGACATCTTAGTGATGTGCACAGCACTTAACAAATTGATAAAGCATAATATGGAGTTGGATCTGGTGAAAAAAAGATTTTTGCCTCTGCAGTGAAGGTTCCAGGGTTTATTCACCTATTAGATAGGTTTATTTATAAATGTTATGATTTAATTGAAATGTTCTTAAATGTGTGTAGACAAAATACAACTATCACTTTTCATTTACTGCTATCAAATAGAATGAAATACATGCCTAATATGATGCTTAGATAAAATTTTATCAAAAGCTCTCAAATCCCACTTTCAAAAATCATTCACATACTTCCCCTAAAGGTCATCAGTGAGCTCCTAGGTCCCTTGGTTAACTTAAAAATGAGATTTCTATGTCAGATTTACTTTATGTAAATTATTTGTTCGCTATGCCCAAAAGGATGCTGAGAGTAAATAGTCACTGAAGACACTTTGTCTATTTTGTAAAGCAGGATGGTTTCACAAATCAAAATCCTAGCTAAATAATGTAGTAATTCCCTCAATCTTGACCTGATAATCACATAATCTTTCTAAATAATAACTTCCTAACCCATGAGTTTTGATGAAGTAGGATGTTTTTGTGGACTAGCCAAAGATAGGGGCAAACTGAGTGTCTCTTGTGTGCCAGCAGATGGTTTCAAATGCCCATGATTCTATGAGATGAAGTCAAGAGCCATTAGAGAGTATGGACATATCTCCTAATTCCCAATATTTTCTTGTTCACATTGGATAATACACTCTACCACTAGGGCACCAGTGAAAAATGAAGGGTAGGTCAACATGCCTGTGTGCACTTGAGTACCTGGTCCCTTTTTCCATCTGTGTTGGCACTCTTCTTTCCCCTCTGACTCACTCTCTAAGCAGCTCTCCAGTGCATTATACTGCAAATAATGTTTTTCTTCTTCCTTTGGAACTTTCTCCTGATGTTTCCTAGTAGATACCACTTTACTGCTGACTAGGGTCATGTATCTTGATATTTGCAAATAGGCTAGATTGTAGGAAACATCTGAGATTAAAGCCTTTGAATTGGAAAGAAACATGACTAGAACTGACCTGACAACAGAATTTTTTTCCTTCTTTTGAGAAGTCTGACTCAACTTTATGCACACTTTCCCTAAAACTCTTTCATTAACCTCTAAAGATTTCAATAGAACTTTTTCCACTTCTTTCAGGTATATAAGAAACCAGGAGTAAGAAAACCCCTCACTAAAAATGCCATTTTGGCTTTACCCTATGTTTATTGCTGCTATGCAGCTACACAGCTCAGCAGTCTGCAAAGATGGCTGTGCAAGTTGGATCTCATTGCAGAGTGCCGTGCTCTCTCATGTCTCTTCAATTAATTTATCCTTCTACCCTTTATTCTGCCAAGTCAATACAACCAGATAAAATATTTCTCAATTCTGGCAATGAACTGGTGATGTAGGGGAACCAAACATCTAAAAATAATTTATTCTCTAACCCTCAGTAGGAAATAATACTGTCTTTCATTTTTCAGACTTGATGCATCTGTTCAAGTCAACACCAAATTTCTGTCTACTAAATATATATTTTTGATAGAAAATTACAAAAGAAGTGATGCTATAAACGCTGGAATACACAAATTAAATTTTAAAAATATTAAAAATAAAGCATTAACACATTGCTGATATTCTGCACAGAGTATTATAATAGGTAAATAATAGAATATTATATGTAGCTGTAGCACTTTACATGTCTTCCACGCAAAAACTGAAACCAAAAGTCATAATATTTACTGGAGCTTTGCACTGCCCTGGTGAAACAGGCACCTTTATCTCAATGTTACAGATCTTGTGCGGGGAAAAAAAAGACTAAAATGTGACTGGATTGCATTGGTTTGGTATTCATATTAGGGATCTGCATTACAGAAGTGAGACTTTCTAGAGGCAAGAAAAGCAGAGCATTTTCAGGGACAAAGAAGAAGCACAGCTGCTGTACCAGCATGGTGGCTACTTGTGTGCAGTTGTCAGAGCAGAAGGAAAAGGTCTGTGGCTTTTGCTCTCACTTCATGCAGTCCATTGCCAGCGTGCAGGCTCGATGGAGACTGGCCTTCTCTGCTAGTGCAGAAGTTTTCCCTCACCTCTCCTGCTGGGGCCAAGGCAACCTAATCTGCCACTAGAGGGGCTGCCCCGAATGACCCGTGCCTGAAACAGGTGACAGAGCTGCAGCCTGCACCACATGTGAGTTAAAGAAAACACAAACCTCACGTTTTTCACAAAGACTAACATGTCAAAGTACTGCTGCCACTTATGCTCTTCCTACCAAGCAGCTTCTGCATCAGCACGTTAAACAGCCTGTTACTGAAGCCTTGGGAAGAGATGTGTTACTGAGGGCCACACAGGTCTTCAGAGCTTCAAGCTGGTGATCACTGCTTTAGAGAAAAATGTGCCCAGTTCAGACGAAACATTTATTTTTAAATGGGCATCTGATGTCTGTCGATGGCAGAGGTCTAATTCAGACTTCCTTGATCACCGTGGCTGGCACACTCCCAGGTACTGCATTATATTAACAAGGTTCATAAACTGTCAGAGGTATAACTCATCCACTTAACTCTCTGCAATGAGGCACAGACTCTGAGGACATGGCCTTTCCGAGAATGTTCTCTCTTTGTAATTCGTCATTCCCCCGAAATGCCTCATGTAATATGATGTTACTGGAATCTTCAGCTAAAAGGTTCAATTTTTTTTTTTTTGGTCACACATCTTGCAGAATTTATTCATATGTATTCTGCCACCCCAAGCGGTGACTGGGATCTCTGCCATCAAACTATTTCCATTCGGAGCAAGGAGATCACTATTTTTCATGCTGAATAAACAAGAGAGTGATCCCCTGCTCTTAAGCAGAAGGTCTGCAAGGGGAAAGGTGCCTTTGACCGTGGAATTCAATCTGTGGTTCTGCTTGGAGCCTCTAGAGCCTAATCTCTCTTTGGACCAGCCTAGGCTGCATGGGGTGATATTCATTTAAACTCTCCAGTGGTTCTCCTTTTGCAGGAAGGGTTTTCATAAAACACTTTGGCATTTCCTTTTGAAGCCTGCTTAGCTGATTTTAGTGAATGGAAAAGGTAGCCCTGAAACATATCTTTTATCATGGTTTTCAAAGGTGAAAAAAGCCTGCAGTAGGCTAATGCTGAGAGGAAAAATAGCATTGAAACATTAGCTGAGTTCAGTTACTTTAAACATTAGACACCACAGGAAGAGGTTTTATTGACTTTGAAACCCCCCTGACACTTGATGCTGTTATATTGTGCACCTGGAGCAGCATGTTTGTGCTAAGCAATGCATTTGCTAGAGGTATGGATCCTAAGGAGATGGGATGATGTGGAGCACCCTATGCACGCTGCTTTGTCCTTTTGCTGAGATACCTCTATTTCTTTACTCCAGAGCATGAGGCTTAAGAGAGTTATTCAGTTAAGATAAGTTCATTCTTCCTCATTTTGCTTATATGCACTACCAGAGACAGAGGTATCAGAGGTATACTGACTACCTGTCAGGCATCCCACCTTTCCGTATTGTGCACAGGCAGGAAAAGCCAGAGGGCTCAGGCAAAGGCTCCACCTGACGGTCACCTTCCTGGCAGCTCTGCTGCTGATGGCACTGTCAAAGAGATCTGTCAGTTCCTCTGCTGTTAGTCCACAATTCCCACTGAGCTTCTGAATAACTATTAGTGTATTTTGATAATCCATCAGCATTCAGGTTTCGTAAGTTCAAGCCCTATTCATCTTGATCACACTCTCTAGACCTGTTCCTATGAATGCCTTATTTGTTTGTCTTTCTGCGTGTTAAAGTAATGAGCCTGACTGTTCAGGCTGCTGAAGGGCTGCTTCAGCTGAGCTGTGCACTTTGCATACCATGCATCCATCTGCCTTGTCAGCACCACCACCACCAGCTGTTGTAGGAACACGTTGATCAGAGCATTATTAGGCTGCTACAACATGACCACCACTATGAAGTCAGGGCAGTGCAAAAGCTGTCACGTCCCATGAAGTTTCCTGACCCTGTGACCATCATCAGAGCCTTCAAATAAACAGCAATTCATCACAGGGAAAATAAATATCATCACAGAGAAAGAGTCATCTGTTACTGAAAAGTCTCTTTACCTCTGATGAAATGTTCTGGCTCTTGTCATTTATGTGACAGCAATGATCTAATTTAATCTAACGTGATGATGTAGAAGAGAAAATTACCTGTGCTTTCTTCCTGAAGTTTTACTCTATACAGTGTTCGTGGTTGGCCACAGTCCTGAGAAACTGGCAGACGCAACATATTATTCTCTTTCTCATCGTCTACTCACTCTCTTCTGAATGTTTCTGTTTCCCAGATCCCAGGGCCCGGTGTTCACACTCAAAGCATTGAAGTTTATTTGCCATATGGGTGCCTCAACATGGAGAGATGAATTTTCACTTAACAGAAACACTCATATGTGTTTGTTTATCAGAAATTCAGAGCTCTCTTGTGCCATCAAAATATTTTCCCCTATACAATCTGCACAAATTTTAAATATGATTTCTTTTTTCCTACTGCTCCTCAAAAGAGTGAGTAGCATTGATAATTAACTGTCTCTTCTAACAGAGTTCAATTTAAAATGCTAGACATTCATTTGGTGGGCTGCAAGGAGTCTGTGGCTTTGTTAGATCTGCAGCATAAAGAACCAATTTTTCTTATCCTAATCCTATGGCTGTCTGAAAAAGGTGACACACAGTTACACATAATGATAAGAAAAGCTGCTGCTGCCAAAGGCAGTAAGATACCAAAGCCAGATGATTAAACCATTCCAAAGCTTTCCCAGAAGACAAGAGGAGGCAAAGGTCCAAAGTTTTTTAACAGAAGTTGTCATGCTATAAAACCTTCAGAGCATAGAGACACGTATACACTTTCACTTTAGTAACCCATTTTTACTATTTACAGAAAAAATGGGGTGATGTGTGTGTTAAAACTTTTCATTTTAGTTTTTTGTTTAAGCTTTATTCTTTGTTGTTTGGTTTTTTTCTGTTGCCAAGAGGACAGAGGCAGTTTGTCCTGTTTAAAAATAAATGGGATTGTTTTTCTCAATCTCCACAGCTCTAATGGCTAAATAATTTCAATGCGAAGAGCAGGCACCACTACATGCACTTGACCCCTGTACAATCAAAATTCTGTTCTTACAATGACAAGTTGGGCTGCAGAGCTACTCCATGAGAGGAAAGACAGCAATAGACTTTTCCATCTGCAGGACTTCCCATACACTTGGATTGGATGGAATTAGCAAAAATATGTAACTAAATATCTCCTCTGACCTTAATGAAGTCAGAAAATGTAAAGTGGAGACAATCCCACAAAAGCAGAAAAGAGAAAATTAAAATCTGTCCAGGTTTAACATATTTTTGGTATCACTAATGGCTTCAGCCTGCCCTGAGTAATGCACATTTGAGCTGCACCCAGTACCTGCTGAGTGTAGGTGGAATCCTGGCTTCTCAGCCCCATCCTTGTTCTAAGCTGTCACCTGGGGGCCTGCACAGGCGCTGCTGTCACCTCCCCTCTGTCCTATGAGACCACCTCAGCTTCTCGAGGGAATACAGCAGATCCGGCCTGGGGCATTTCACCTGTGGGAGCAGGAATGTGAAGTTCAGAGCTAAGCCTGAATCTACGAGATAGTTCAGTTAACACAGAGGTCAGCAATCAGTGATCCCCAGTTCTACCTCGTGTGAGCTGGTAGCCCCTGTATTTTAGCTTGCCTTTCAAGTCTGAGGCAGGGAAAAAGGACATGCTACTCTTTAGCTGCGAGATGAAATCATGGAAAAGTGCCAAATATCATGTGGTTATCAAAAGCATAAATCACTTAGAAATACCTAGGAAGAGTGAAGATTTGTAGAAAGTTTTAGGTCAAAATTGCAGAAAACTCTAGCTAAAGTTTAAACTTCCTGGAAATTTGGGTCGAGCCAAATGTCTGTAATACAGCTACAAAACAGGTAAGTAGCTCTTGCTTTCTGCTGTTGTTAGAGGTTTGCACTGCTCTTCTGTGACAAGCCACAGTGCTGTGGTTTTCAGTGCCCCTGCAGTCTCTTCAGTTGGTGTCAGGTACAGAAGCTTGCCAGGGGAGATGCTCAGGGAACCCTGAACAAGATAGAACCACTCTCAAGTGCCAAGAAGCATTTCAAACAAAAGCTTTTTGGCAGGTCTTCATGGGGATCTTCAAATGCTTACACAAAAAAGGAAATCTCCAGAAAACTGAAGAGTCCACTGAGCAATAAAGATGATTTTATGTTAAGCACCTTCTAGACAGCTGATATAAAAAAAGATTGTGCTGCACTAGTTGAAATAAATGCAATTTTTATCACACTTCTGTTTTCCAATGTGCCTAGACTTATCTGAATTTATGATTCATGGCTTAACTGTGTTTGCTGAAAAAAACCCCACAAAACCAAAAATCTTTGAGGCTGAGTCTTTAGCTCAAGAAAGGAAAGCAAAATAGTTTGATGACTACACAGGCCAAGAAATTATCATTTTGGCTGGCTTTTAAATGTCATAAGTGGCCGCTAGATATTATTGTGGACATGTCAGTTTGACATTGGCTCTTTTAAGTATTTATTTTATTTCACAGAATAAAACTACTTGGCCATAGTAATGAAATATTCTTTCTGGACAGCATATAGATAGTTAATTCTGTAAAGGAATGACAGCAAGGCAGTCTACCTTCCCTATCAGGAATCTGTCCTCATACCAATAGTTTTCCTATTTGCTCCTTTTATGATGAAAGAGAGTTAAACTTGGAGGAATGACAAGATTCTCATAATGTTAAAAGTAAGCCCAAGTAAAAGCATACCTCGACAGAGTAGTTTCCATGAAACACAGCTTGAGTTTTATATTAAACTCCAGCAATGATGGTCACTCACTGATGCAGCACTGCTGAAGGCAGTGAAATCATGCTTGAAAGGGTTTTTGCAGGGGGCAGCTTTAGAACCCCCATGCCACCAACTTAAATCTACAGATATTGAGAGAAAGGTCTCTGCCTCACCTTTCCTGCTAAATAATGAGTGTGATTCTTCTGAGAATCAATACACTGAAAGCTTTCTGGACAGTAATGCTCCAGTTCTTCAGTTGCTTATAATGTGTGTGAGTATATAATATATATAGCAATATATCTCCAGACTCCAAAAATCCATTTTAAAGAAACATTGCCCCTTAAATGCACAGCACTACAAAGGTTTTATGTGTGCAGACCACTGTAAGCTTAAGAAATATGATTAATTTGCACATAGCTGGACATGTAACATGGCAGCTTTGCAATATAGCATTCCCAAGGCCAGAATTACACCCATGTATTTCTGCCATATTATTGCTTGAACAAGCCCATATTTTGCTTTTACCCAAATCTGGTGCAACTTACAGTGTATAAAAACATTCATTGCCATAAAAGAAGGGAGAAAAAATAGCAAGACAGGATTTTGATCAATACTGATCCTGATTAAGTTTGATCACAGCACTTGACATTTTGAGCAAGTCTGGAAGTACACTTACAGGGACTCAGGATCTGCTGAGAGCTTTAGTGGTGTAATGGGACATAGCTGACTTAGGTGAGAATATTCTATCTACTTTTTTGTTTGCCTTATATGGCTATGATAAGGCAATAAAATCCATTAACTTCATTTTGTAATCTTTTTTCCAAAACTTCAGCAATGCTGTTTTATTGGTGATTTATTTTAGGCTTTGTCTGTCTTCCTTTTTTTTCTTGACAGATGGAAAACGGTTTTTTCAACATGCTTATAGATTAAAAAAACAAAAAACCAAATAAATTATTGTTTGAGATCATTGTTTATAAAATTAAGGTCATCAGATGCCATCAAAGTACACCCAGGGAGCTGGTGCAGGCATGAGTAATGTGTCACTTTTAGAAACAGCAGTATTCATTTATACTCTCATATAGACATATCAGGGAAAGTTGTAAAGAGCAGATTTTTTCAAGGTGCAGAAAATGAGGTTCATAAAAATGTGCATTCACTAATCATTCTATGTATAAATGAGCAGGAATGTTGTTAATGGCTTTTTCTCCTCTAGAGGCCCATACTACAGCATTAAAATGTGAGTGGGACAGATGTAGACACCTAATCTTGATGGGTCTGGGATCCAGAAATGATCTTCTGCTCATTGCACCTATTGCTTTTTATCACTGCATGTTTTATAAAAAACAAAGCTCAGTTAATTTAAAAAAAAAAAAAAAAGGTAGGGATTCAAAGCAAACAAGATTTTTCAAGCTAACTTTGCCAGTTTTAAACTGATTTTCTGAGACAGTCAGGCACCTTCTTTATCTCTGAGGACCCATTTCCTCCCTGCTCACGTAAGACAAAAATCTTTTGGAGCTACTGAATCAGGAAGACTCTGCTCTGTGTAATTCTTATGCTGCTGTAATTCTTATATTGAGCACTGCTGTGTTTGAGGACTTCCCAGGATTATGCGCTGTGACTAACTTCTATCATTTGCTTTGGTTTGGTTTCTTCTCTCATATTCTTCTCCAGGGTAAGGAGTGTATTCAATGTTTTGTTTGAATTTGTTGGGGGTTTGGGGGTATTTTTTGTGATTCAAAGGTATATTGTCATGTGCTTTTTTTAGAGAGAATAGGTTAAAGAAGTGCATCTCACACTATAACAAAGGTGGTAAATTTTGGAAGACGTCTCCACCCATGTGGAAATTTATTAAAAATTTTAGTAGTCCCCAAGACATCTCTGCTATTTGCATAAATGAGCTGTACCCTTCTTATGGGAAGCCCTAGTCCACACAGGAGAAAACATGTTCCTGATCTCTATCTTGGGGATCTCTGCAGTCACCCTGGGCTCAGGTCATGGAGTATCATCAGAGTGAAAATTGCCGCTTTTGGTTCTTAGCCTCAGCTCGCAGTGTGTGCCCGCTGCTGCTGATGCAATTAGAAGATAAATCTTAAATGGCTGTCATTGTATCAGAACTGATAAATTGCCTGGTTTAAAAAAAAAGACGAAGAAAAAAAAATAAGAACAAAATTATTATGTTTACCAAGCAAAGGGTTGGATAAATGTGGGAGAAGGGGAGGTTTCTTTCATGAACTCTGATTATCTCATGGGGAAAAAAAATCTGACATTTGTACTTCGATCAGAACAATCTGAGCTTTAAGGCATTCTTTTAATCAACATGCTCATCTGATGAAATGCTGTAGGATTTGCTTCTATATCAAAGGAGTTCCCTAGAGATTTAAGCAATGTAACTGAATACAATTAAAAGATCAGTTGTAAACACCATTTGTGATACAGTTTGTTTGCTGTGCTTTGTAAGATAAGTTCAGTTAATAAGACACAAACTTGTGGTGGTTTAGAAGACAGTAAAGTGTTGAACTGTAGTGCAAGAAAAAGATTACCATATGAGCCTGCTAGGGATGCAACTATTCAGCTATCTTGGATCTGATGGTCTGTAAAAAGAGAACAGAGAAACTATTAAGCCAAGGTTCACATCCAAGAATGGAATCATTTATGAACAACCTTTCTGGGCCTAATTCGTTGCTGAATTAAACCTCAAGTAATGTCATTGAAGTCAATGGGGTTATGCAGGGCATAAGTCAGTGGAGCAAATTAGCCCTCTGTCTTGAAGCCAAGAAACGGAAGGGAAGAGTGATCCAATAAAGGAGAGATGAAATGCTGATATTAGCTGAATGCCACTTCTTGGTACAGCGTGTTCTTTGTGTCCAGCAGTGCATATTTCATCCTTCCCAGGTGTAAAATCTTCCCAGCAGCACTGTAAAGCAGATTTATAATAAATGACAAAATTACTGGTTTAGTTCCGTTGTAATGCAGCTTCTGGGCTTCCAACAGGAATTTAAACTGTGAGCAGACAACACCTATGCTGGCTTCAGTGGGATCTCCAAATCAAGTCTTGATCTCTTCAGGAAAGCCTTGAGGTTGACCTCTTATTTTTCCCTTTTTGCCATCTCTTACCCATACAGATATTAGAAGACAGCATTTGTGGGTATAGGTAGCTTTCTACATAGAAAACTGACAGAAATTCCAGGAATATCTTTGTAAGAGCTGGAATAAACTAGGCATAGTCACTGCCTCAGGTCTGAAGGGACTACGGAATAGAACGGATTTGTTTGCATTTAATTTATGTATGGGTAATATTAAGGGCTCTAAGAAGCCACAGTATTGCAGTGATTGTGCATATGCCTTGGATTAATGAAAAAAAAATCCATTTTCACTAACCAGCATTCATAATACATGATCTCTCAAATTTCACTTCTTCAACTGCCCAACCCACTGATTTCTCAAACTGAGGTTAAGATCATCATCTCCCTCAGCTGGAGATTATGGGGTTTGCACCATTCACAGAGAGCTTAGTCCTGGCTGAAGCCTCTAGGCATTTTTATTATCCATATAAAGAATGAATTCCCAAAATGTACAGATGGGTTTGCAGCTCTTGAAAATATCTCTGTGAGGTGACCTGTGCAGAATAACACATTTTGGCAGCACGGCTCACTTTTCACTACACTGAGATGAAATAACTGGAGTTCTTTTGATGTCCTACCATGCAAACTTGGGTGATGAGCTAAAGGATGAAAAATGATTTATTGTAATGTAGTAAAGAAAACTCTCCAGACCTACATGTATGAGAAGTTGTGTAAAGCAGGCAACATGTGACGTGTGTTGCTGCTCCAGTATTTGTTATTTTGCTTCTGGTCTACATTAGCAACAACAGAACTTGTTGTAGGCACCAGCAGCTGACTCACATGATACTTGACCTGTTGCGTGTGTGATATTGGCCATTAATTCCTTTTTCTACAATCATTGTTTTCAGGTGGTACTTCAATAACTACTCCAGATTTTCATTTTGTTTAAATCCCATTGCTTCTGTTTACAATTCAATTCTGGGTATGCTCTACAGAGAGGATTGAAGGGAACAAGATACAAATTTGCCAGCTGCTGTGTGAGATGCTGATGTAAACACATCCAGGACTATGCAAAGTGACTTGTCATGAGACTTGGGGACTATTGCAGATATGGGAACAAGTTCCATTAATCCACCGCCCTAATTTCAACTGATGAAATATTATAAAGCTGGTTTACAAGTGCACTGAATTTCTCCTTGATTTAGTTGGCAGAGTTCTGATTTAAAAAGTTCTGCTAGAGGGCCAGGTTTTGTTGGATAGCAAAACTGATTTTGACAGAAATATTGACATTTTCAGTAGCTAAAAGCTCATCCATCCAAATACCCATTCACTCTTCTATGTTTCCAACAATTAAAAAGAAGTTAGCTAGGTATTGGAAAAATTTTGATCAAATTTTGGAAGTTTTATTGAAGGACGTGTTTTCCAAGAAAGATGCAGAATTTCCCCATTTCTAATTAAAATTAATAAACTTTTGTAGAGAATTATCTTTACCTCACCAAAGAAAGTCTGTTGAAATTTGTTATTTCTGTTTCTATAGTCGCTTTTCTAAAGCCATCTCTTGTTTCTCTGTGGTATCAGTCTTACATCTAACACTATTGCATTTTGTTTCAGCTGGCAGGCTTCATCTATGCCTGTTATGTTGTGAAGTGTATTACTGAAGAAGAGGACAGCTGTAAGTACTAAAGCTTTATTACATACAAAATGAACTCTTTTTTCTTTTTTTTTTTTTTTTTTTATATTAACTCTTCACTATGCTGGCTCTTGCTGACTTCAACCTAAATGCCTTATTATACTGTAGCCAGATCATGTTTTCTATCCATCCTTCTTGGTCTAAAATCTGGAAATGCCTGAGAGACAAAGAAGTCATGGTTAAAAATTACATACACCTTCCTTCTGGAAAGATCATTGCAGCTCTTTATCTCACAACTTAGCTTAAGACATAAAACAAGTTTGTTGGTTTTTGTTGGGTATTTTGTTTGTTTCTTTTTTAAAAAAGGAAGAAAAAAAATCCCAATTAGTAAATACAAGCTTTTTTTTTTTTTTTTTTTT